>OY744476.1:86021917-86158767 GCA_963556175.1 Tipula confusa | reverse complement strand
TCCCCTGGACTATCGTTTCAAGCCATAGAACTTACCCAAAACCAATTTGTAACCAAATTACAGCCATTTCAAATCAGAAAAAAATTCTGAAATTTCACCACATATTTTGCAAAATAGCAAAGGCTATAGACCATCAAAATTTGGATATTTTTTTAGAAAATTCTAGATTTTTTTAAACGTAAACTCAGCTTTGTATAGTCCCCTGGACTATCGTTTCAAGCCATAGAACTTACCCAAAACCAATTTGTAACCAAATTACAGCCATTTCAAATCAGAAAAAAATTCTGAAATTTCACCACATATTTTGCAAAATAGCAAAGGCTATAGACCATCAAAATTTGGATATTTTTTGGAAAATTCTAGATTTATTTAAACGTAAACTCAGCTTTGTATAGTCCCCTGGACTATCGTTTGAAGCCATCAAACATACCGAAGACCATTTTGTAACCAAATTACAGCCATCTAAAATCAGAAAAAAATTCTAAAATTTCACCACATATTCTGCAAAATAGCAAAGGCTATAGACCATCAAAATTTGGATATTTTTTGGAAAATTCTAGATTTTTTTAAACGTAAACTCAGCTTTGTATAGTCCCCTGGACTATCGTTTCAAGCCATTAAACATACCGAAGACCAATTTGTAACCAAATTACAGCCATCTAAAATCAGAAAAAAATTCTAAAATTTCACCACATATTTTGCAAAATAGCAAAGGCTTTAGACCATCAAAATTTGGATATTTTTTTAGAAAATTCTAGATTTTTTTAAACGTAAACTCAGCTTTGTATAGTCCCCTGGACTATCGTTTCAAGTTATAGAACTTACCCAAAACCAATTTGTAACCAAATTACAGCCATTTCAAATCAGAAAAAAATTCTGAAATTTCACCACATATTTTGCAAAATAGCAAAGGCTATAGACCATCAAAATTTGGATATTTTTTTAGAAAATTCTAGATTTTTTTAAACGTAAACTCAGCTTTGTATAGTCCCCTGGACTATCGTTTCAAGCCATAGAACTTACCCAAAACCAATTTGTAACCAAATTACAGCCATCTAAAATCAGAAAAAAATTCTGAAATTTCACCACATATTTTGCAAAATAGCAAAGGCTATAGACCATCAAAATTTGGATATTTTTTGGAAAATTCTAGATTTATTTAAACGTAAACTCAGCTTTGTATAGTCCCCTGGACTATCGTTTCAAGCCATCAAACATACCGAAGACCATTTTGTAACCAAATTACAGCCATCTAAAATCAGAAAAAAATTCTAAAATTTCACCACATATTCTGCAAAATAGCAAAGGCTATAGACCATCAAAATTTGGATATTTTTTGGAAAATTCTAGATTTTTTTTAAACGTAAACTCAGCTTTGTATAGTCCCCTGGACTATCGTTTCAAGCCATAAAACATACCGAAGACCATTTTGTATCCAAATTACAGCCATCTAAAATCAGAAAAAAATTCTAAAATTTCACCACATATTTTGCAAAATAGCAAAGGCTATAGACCATCAAAATTTGGATATTTTTTTAGAAAATTCTAGATTTTTTTAAACGTAAACTCAGCTTTGTATAGTCCCCTGGACTATCGTTTCAAGCCATAGAACTTACCCAAAACCAATTTGTAACCAAATTACAGCCATTTCAAATCAGAAAAAAATTCTAAAATTTCACCACATATTTTGCAAAATAGCAAAGGCTATAGACCATCAAAATTTGGATATTTTTTGGAAAATTCTAGATTTTTTTTAAACGTAAACTCAGCTTTGTATAGTCCCCTGGACTATCGTTTCAAGCCATTAAACATACCGAAGACCAATTTGTAACCAAATTACAGCCATCTAAAATCAGAAAAAAATTCTAAAATTTCACCACATATTTTGCAAAATAGCAAAGGCTATAGACCATCAAAATTTGGATATTTTTTTAGAAAATTCTAGATTTTTTTAAACGTAAACTCAGCTTTGTATAGTCCCCTGGACTATCGTTTCAAGCCATAGAACTTACCCAAAACCAATTTGTAACCAAATTACAGCCATTTCAAATCAGAAAAAAATTCTGAAATTTCACCACATATTTTGCAAAATAGCAAAGGCTATAGACCATCAAAATTTGGATATTTTTTTAGAAAATTCTAGTTTTTTTAAACGTAAACTCAGCTTTGTATAGTCCCCTGGACTATCGTTTCAAGCCATAGAACTTACCCAAAACCAATTTGTAACCAAATTACAGCCATTTCAAATCAGAAAAAAATTCTGAAATTTCACCACATATTTTGCAAAATAGCAAAGGCTATAGACCATCAAAATTTGGATATTTTTTGGAAAATTCTAGATTTTTTTAAACGTAAACTCAGCTTTGTATAGTCCCCTGGACTATCGTTTCAAGCCATAAAACATACCGAAGACCATTTTGTAACCAAATTACAGCCATCTAAAATCAGAAAAAAATTCTAAAATTTCACCACATATTCTGTAAAATAGCAAAGGCTATAGACCATCAAAATTTGGATATTTTTTGGAAAATTCTAGATTTTTTTTAAACGTAAACTCAGCTTTGTATAGTCCCCTGGACTATCGTTTCAAGCCATAAAACATACCGAAGACCAATTTGTAACCAAATTACAGCCATCTAAAATCAGAAAAAAATTCTAAAATTTCACCACATATTTTGCAAAATAGCAAAGGCTATAGACCATCAAAATTTGGATATTTTTTTAGAAAATTCTAGTTTTTTTAAACGTAAACTCAGCTTTGTATAGTCCCCTGGACTATCGTTTCAAGCCATAGAACTTACCCAAAACCAATTTGTAACCAAATTACAGCCATTTCAAATCAGAAAAAAATTCTAAAATTTCACCACATATTTTGCAAAATAGCAAAGGCTATAGACCATCAAAATTTGGATATTTTTTTAGAAAATTCTAGTTTTTTTAAACGTAAACTCAGCTTTGTATAGTCCCCTGGACTATCGTTTCAAGCCATAGAACTTACCCAAAACCAATTTGTAACCAAATTACAGCCATTTCAAATCAGAAAAAAATTCTGAAATTTCACCACATATTTTGCAAAATAGCAAAGGCTATAGACCATCAAAATTTGGATATTTTTTGGAAAATTCTAGATTTTTTTAAACGTAAACTCAGCTTTGTATAGTCCCCTGGACTATCGTTTCAAGCCATAAAACATACCGAAGACCATTTTGTAACCAAATTACAGCCATCTAAAATCAGAAAAAAATTCTAAAATTTCACCACATATTCTGTAAAATAGCAAAGGCTATAGACCATCAAAATTTGGATATTTTTTGGAAAATTCTAGATTTTTTTTAAACGTAAACTCAGCTTTGTATAGTCCCCTGGACTATCGTTTCAAGCCATAAAACATACCGAAGACCAATTTGTAACCAAATTACAGCCATTTCAAATCAGAAAAAAATTCTAAAATTTCACCACATATTTTGCAAAATAGCAAAGGCTATAGACCATCAAAATTTGGATATTTTTTTAGAAAATTCTAGTTTTTTTAAACGTAAACTCAGCTTTGTATAGTCCCCTGGACTATCGTTTCAAGCCATAGAACTTACCCAAAACCAATTTGTAACCAAATTACAGCCATTTCAAATCAGAAAAAAATTCTGAAATTTCACCACATATTTTGCAAAATAGCAAAGGCTATAGACCATCAAAATTTGGATATTTTTTGGAAAATTCTAGATTTTTTTAAACGTAAACTCAGCTTTGTATAGTCCCCTGGACTATCGTTTCAAGCCATAAAACATACCGAAGACCATTTTGTAACCAAATTACAGCCATCTAAAATCAGAAAAAAATTCTAAAATTTCACCACATATTTTGCAAAATAGCAAAGGCTATAGACCATCAAAATTTGGATATTTTTTGGAAAATTCTAGATTTTTTTAAACGTAAACTCAGCTTTGTATAGTCCCCTGGACTATCGTTTCAAGCCATAAAACATACCGAAGACCAATTTGTAACCAAATTACAGCCATCTAAAATCAGAAAAAAATTCTAAAATTTCACCACATATTTTGCAAAATAGCAAAGGCTATAGACCATCAAAATTTGGATATTTTTTGGAAAATTCTAGATTTTTTTTAAACGTAAACTCAGCTTTGTATAGTCCCCTGGACTATCGTTTCAAGCCATAAAACATACCGAAGACCAATTTGTAACCAAATTACAGCCATCTAAAATCAGAAAAAAATTCTAAAATTTCACCACATATTTTGCAAAATAGCAAAGGCTATAGACCATCAAAATTTGGATATTTTTTGGAAAATTCTAGATTTTTTTAAACGTAAACTCAGCTTTGTATAGTCCCCTGGACTATCGTTTCAAGCCATAAAACATACCGAAGACCAATTTGTAACCAAATTACAGCCATCTAAAATCAGAAAAAAATTCTAAAATTTCACCACATATTTTGCAAAATAGCAAAGGCTATAGACCATCAAAATTTGGATATTTTTTGGAAAATTCTAGATTTTTTTTAAACGTAAACTCAGCTTTGTATAGTCCCCTGGACTATCGTTTCAAGCCATAAAACATACCGAAGACCAATTTGTAACCAAATTACAGCCATTTCAAATCAGAAAAAAATTCTGAAATTTCACCACATATTTTGCAAAATAGCAAAGGCTATAGACCATCAAAATTTGGATATTTTTTGGAAAATTCTAGATTTTTTTAAACGTAAACTCAGCTTTGTATAGTCCCCTGGACTATCGTTTCAAGCCATAAAACATACCGAAGACCATTTTGTAACCAAATTACAGCCATCTAAAATCAGAAAAAAATTCTAAAATTTCACCACATATTTTGCAAAATAGCAAAGGCTATAGACCATCAAAATTTGGATATTTTTTGGAAAATTCTAGATTTTTTTAAACGTAAACTCAGCTTTGTATAGTCCCCTGGACTATCGTTTCAAGCCATAAAACATACCGAAGACCATTTTGTAACCAAATTACAGCCATCTAAAATCAGAAAAAAATTCTAAAATTTCACCACATATTCTGTAAAATAGCAAAGGCTATAGACCATCAAAATTTGGATATTTTTTGGAAAATTCTAGATTTTTTTTAAACGTAAACTCAGCTTTGTATAGTCCCCTGGACTATCGTTTCAAGCCATAAAACATACCGAAGACCAATTTGTAACCAAATTACAGCCATCTAAAATCAGAAAAAAATTCTAAAATTTCACCACATATTTTGCAAAATAGCAAAGGCTATAGACCATCAAAATTTGGATATTTTTTGGAAAATTCTAGATTTTTTTTAAACGTAAACTCAGCTTTGTATAGGCCCCTGGACTATCGTTTCAAGCCATAAAACATACCGAAGACCAATTTGTAACCAAATTACAGCCATTTCAAATCAGAAAAAAATTCTGAAATTTCACCACATATTTTGCAAAATAGCAAAGGCTATAGACCATCAAAATTTGGATATTTTTTGGAAAATTCTAGATTTTTTTTAAACGTAAACTCAGCTTTGTATAGTCCCCTGGACTATCGTTTCAAGCCATAGAACTTACCCAAAACCAATTTGTAACCAAATTACAGCCATCTAAAATCAGAAAAAAATTCTAAAATTTCACCACATATTTTGCAAAATAGCAAAGGCTATAGACCATCAAAATTTGGATATTTTTTTAGAAAATTCTAGATTTTTTTAAACGTAAACTCAGCTTTGTATAGTCCCCTGGACTATCGTTTCAAGCCATAGAACTTACCCAAAACCAATTTGTAACCAAATTACAGCCATTTCAAATCAGAAAAAAATTCTGAAATTTCACCACATATTTTGCAAAATAGCAAAGGCTATAGACCATCAAAATTTGGATATTTTTTGGAAAATTCTAGATTTATTTAAACGTAAACTCAGCTTTGTATAGTCCCCTGGACTATCGTTTCAAGCCATCAAACATACCGAAGACCATTTTGTAACCAAATTACAGCCATCTAAAATCAGAAAAAAATTCTAAAATTTCACCACATATTCTGCAAAATAGCAAAGGCTATAGACCATCAAAATTTGGATATTTTTTGGAAAATTCTAGATTTTTTTAAACGTAAACTCAGCTTTGTATAGTCCCCTGGACTATCGTTTCAAGCCATTAAACATACCGAAGACCAATTTGTAACCAAATTACAGCCATCTAAAATCAGAAAAAAATTCTAAAATTTCACCACATATTTTGCAAAATAGCAAAGGCTTTAGACCATCAAAATTTGGATATTTTTTTAGAAAATTCTAGATTTTTTTAAACGTAAACTCAGCTTTGTATAGTCCCCTGGACTATCGTTTCAAGCCATAGAACTTACCCAAAACCAATTTGTAACCAAATTACAGCCATCTAAAATCAGAAAAAAATTCTGAAATTTCACCACATATTTTGCAAAATAGCAAAGGCTATAGACCATCAAAATTTGGATATTTTTTGGAAAATTCTAGATTTTTTTTAAACGTAAACTCAGCTTTGTATAGTCCCCTGGACTATCGTTTCAAGCCATAGAACTTACCCAAAACCAATTTGTAACCAAATTACAGCCATTTCAAATCAGAAAAAAATTCTGAAATTTCACCACATATTTTGCAAAATAGCAAAGGCTATAGACCATCAAAATTTGGATATTTTTTGGAAAATTCTAGATTTTTTTAGACGTAAACTCAGCTTTGTATAGTCCCCTGGACTATCGTTTCAAGCCATAAAACATACCGAAGACCATTTTGTAACCAAATTACAGCCATCTAAAATCAGAAAAAAATTCTAAAATTTCACCACATATTTTGCAAAATAGCAAAGGCTATAGACCATCAAAATTTGGATATTTTTTTAGAAAATTCTAGATTTTTTTAAACGTAAACTCAGCTTTGTATAGTCCCCTGGACTATCGTTTCAAGCCATAGAACTTACCCAAAACCAATTTGTAACCAAATTACAGCCATTTCAAATCAGAAAAAAATTCTGAAATTTCACCACATATTTTGCAAAATAGCAAAGGCTATAGACCATCAAAATTTGGATATTTTTTGGAAAATTCTAGATTTTTTTTAAACGTAAACTCAGCTTTGTATAGTCCCCTGGACTATCGTTTCAAGCCATTAAACATACCGAAGACCAATTTGTAACCAAATTACAGCCATCTAAAATCAGAAAAAAATTCTAAAATTTCACCACATATTTTGCAAAATAGCAAAGGCTATAGACCATCAAAATTTGGATATTTTTTTAGAAAATTCTAGATTTTTTTAAACGTAAACTCAGCTTTGTATAGTCCCCTGGACTATCGTTTCAAGCCATAGAACTTACCCAAAACCAATTTGTAACCAAATTACAGCCATTTCAAATCAGAAAAAAATTCTGAAATTTCACCACATATTTTGCAAAATAGCAAAGGCTATAGACCATCAAAATTTGGATATTTTTTGGAAAATTCTAGATTTTTTTTAAACGTAAACTCAGCTTTGTATAGTCCCCTGGACTATCGTTTCAAGCCATAGAACTTACCCAAAACCAATTTGTAACCAAATTACAGCCATTTCAAATCAAAAAAAAATTCTAAAATTTCACCACATATTTTGCAAAATAGCAAAGGCTATAGACCATCAAAATTTGGATATTTTTTTAGAAAATTCTAGATTTTTTTAAACGTAAACTCAGCTTTGTATAGTCCCCTGGACTATCGTTTCAAGCCATAGAACTTACCCAAAACCAATTTGTAACCAAATTACAGCCATTTCAAATCAGAAAAAAATTCTGAAATTTCACCACATATTTTGCAAAATAGCAAAGGCTATAGACCATCAAAATTTGGATATTTTTTGGAAAATTCTAGATTTTTTTTAAACGTAAACTCAGCTTTGTATAGTCCCCTGGACTATCGTTTCAAGCCATAGAACTTACCCAAAACCAATTTGTAACCAAATTACAGCCATTTCAAATCAGAAAAAAATTCTGAAATTTCACCACATATTTTGCAAAATAGCAAAGGCTATAGACCATCAAAATTTGGATATTTTTTGGAAAATTCTAGATTTTTTTAGACGTAAACTCAGCTTTGTATAGTCCCCTGGACTATCGTTTCAAGCCATAAAACATACCGAAGACCATTTTGTAACCAAATTACAGCCATCTAAAATCAGAAAAAAATTCTAAAATTTCACCACATATTTTGCAAAATAGCAAAGGCTATAGACCATCAAAATTTGGATATTTTTTTAGAAAATTCTAGTTTTTTTAAACGTAAACTCAGCTTTGTATAGTCCCCTGGACTATCGTTTCAAGCCATAAAACTTACCCAAAACCAATTTGTAACCAAATTACAGCCATTTCAAATCAGAAAAAAATTCTGAAATTTCACCACATATTTTGCAAAATAGCAAAGGCTATAGACCATCAAAATTTGGATATTTTTTGGAAAATTCTAGATTTTTTTAAACGTAAACTCAGCTTTGTATAGTCCCCTGGACTATCGTTTCAAGCCATAAAACATACCGAAGACCATTTTGTAACCAAATTACAGCCATTTCAAATCAAAAAAAAAATTCTGAAATTTCACCACATATTTTGCAAAATAGCAAAGGCTATAGACCATCAAAATTTGGATATTTTTTGGAAAATTCTAGATTTTTTTTAAACGTAAACTCAGCTTGGTATAGTCCCCTGGACTATCGTTTCAAGCCATAGAACTTACCCAAAACCAATTTGTAACCAAATTACAGCCATTTCAAATCAGAAAAAAATTCTAAAATTTCACCACATATTTTGCAAAATAGCAAAGGCTATAGACCATCAAAATTTGGATATTTTTTTAGAAAATTCTAGATTTTTTTAAACGTAAACTCAGCTTTGTATAGTCCCCTGGACTATCGTTTCAAGCCATAGAACTTACCCAAAACTAATTTGTAACCAAATTACAGCCATTTCAAATCAGAAAAAAATTCTGAAATTTCACCACATATTTTGCAAAATAGCAAAGGCTATAGACCATCAAAATTTGGATATTTTTTGGAAAATTCTAGATTTTTTTAAACGTAAACTCAGCTTTGTATAGTCCCCTGGACTATCGTTTCAAGCCATAGAACTTACCCAAAACCAATTTGTAACCAAATTACAGCCATTTCAAATCAGAAAAAAATTCTGAAATTTCACCACATATTTTGCAAAATAGCAAAGGCTATAGACCATCAAAATTTGGATATTTTTTGGAAAATTCTAGATTTTTTTTAAACGTAAACTCAGCTTTGTATAGTCCCCTGGACTATCGTTTCAAGCCATAAAACATACCGAAGACCATTTTGTAACCAAATTACAGCCATCTAAAATCAGAAAAAAATTCTAAAATTTCACCACATATTTTGCAAAATAGCAAAGGCTATAGACCATCAAAATTTGGATATTTTTTGGAAAATTCTAGATTTTTTTAAACGTAAACTCAGCTTTGTATAGTCCCCTGGACTATCGTTTCAAGCCATAGAACTTACCCAAAACCAATTTGTAACCAAATTACAGCCATTTCAAATCAAAAAAAAATTCTGAAATTTCACCACATATTTTGCAAAATAGCAAAGGCTATAGACCATCAAAATTTGGATATTTTTTGGAAAATTCTAGATTTTTTTAAACGTAAACTCAGCTTTGTATAGTCCCCTGGACTATCGTTTCAAGCCATAAAACATACCGAAGACCAATTTTTAACCAAATTACAGCCATCTAAAATCAGAAAAAAATTCTGAAATTTCACCACATATTTTGCAAAATAGCAAAGGCTATAGACCATCAAAATTTGGATATTTTTTGGAAAATTCTAGATTTTTTTAAACGTAAACTCAGCTTTGTATAGTCCCCTGGACTATCGTTTCAAGCCATAAAACATACCGAAGACCATTTTGTAACCAAATTACAGCCATTTCAAATCAGAAAAAAATTCTAAAATTTCACCACATATTTTGCAAAATAGCAAAGGCTATAGACCATCAAAATTTGGATATTTTTTGGAAAATTCTAGATTTTTTTAAACGTAAACTCAGCTTTGTATAGTCCCCTGGACTATCGTTTCAAGCCATAGAACTTACCCAAAACCAATTTATAACCAAATTACAGCCATTTCAAATCAGAAAAAAATTCGGAAATTTCACCACATATTTTGCAAAATAGCAAAGGCTATAGACCATCAAAATTTGGATATTTTTTGGAAAATTCTAGATTTTTTTAAACGTAAACTCAGCTTTGTATAGTCCCCTGGACTATCGTTTCAAGCCATAGAACTTACCCAAAACCAATTTGTAACCAAATTACAGCCATTTCAAATCAGAAAAAAATTCGGAAATTTCACCACATATTTTGCAAAATAGCAAAGGCTATAGACCATCAAAATTTGGATATTTTTTGGAAAATTCTAGATTTTTTTAAACGTAAACTCAGCTTTGTATAGTCCCCTGGACTATCGTTTCAAGCCATAAAACATACCGAAGACCATTTTGTAACCAAATTACAGCCATTTCAAATCAAAAAAAAATTCTGAAATTTCACCACATATTTTGCAAAATAGCAAAGGCTATAGACCATCAAAATTTGGATATTTTTTGGAAAATTCTAGATTTTTTTTAAACGTAAACTCAGCTTTGTATAGTCCCCTGGACTATCGTTTCAAGCCATCAAACATACCGAAGACCAATTTGTAACCAAATTACAGCCATCTAAAATCAGAACAAAATTCTAAAATTTCACCACATATTTTGCAAAATAGCAAAGGCTATAGACCATCAAAATTTGGATATTTTTTGGAAAATTCTAGATTTTTTTAAACGTAAACTCAGCTTTGTATAGTCCCCTGGACTATCGTTTCAAGCCATAGAACTTACCCAAAACCAATTTATAACCAAATTACAGCCATTTCAAATCAGAAAAAAATTCGGAAATTTCACCACATATTTTGCAAAATAGCAAAGGCTATAGACCATCAAAATTTGGATATTTTTTGGAAAATTCTAGATTTTTTTAAACGTAAACTCAGCTTTGTATAGTCCCCTGGACTATCGTTTCAAGCCATAGAACTTACCCAAAACCAATTTGTAACCAAATTACAGCCATTTCAAATCAGAAAAAAATTCGGAAATTTCACCACATATTTTGCAAAATAGCAAAGGCTATAGACCATCAAAATTTGGATATTTTTTGGAAAATTCTAGATTTTTTTAAACGTAAACTCAGCTTTGTATAGTCCCCTGGACTATCGTTTCAAGCCATAAAACATACCGAAGACCATTTTGTAACCAAATTACAGCCATTTCAAATCAAAAAAAAATTCTGAAATTTCACCACATATTTTGCAAAATAGCAAAGGCTATAGACCATCAAAATTTGGATATTTTTTGGAAAATTCTAGATTTTTTTTAAACGTAAACTCAGCTTGGTATAGTCCCCTGGACTATCGTTTCAAGCCATAGAACTTACCCAAAACCAATTTGTAACCAAATTACAGCCATCTAAAATCAGAAAAAAATTCTAAAATTTCACCACATATTTTGCAAAATAGCAAAGGCTATAGACCATCAAAATTTGGATATTTTTTGGAAAATTCTAGATTTTTTTAAACGTAAACTCAGCTTTGTATAGTCCCCTGGACTATCGTTTCAAGCCATAAAACATACCGAAGACCAATTTGTAACCAAATTACAGCCATTTCAAATCAGAAAAAAATTCGGAAATTTCACCACATATTTTGCAAAATAGCAAAGGCTATAGACCATCAAAATTTGGATATTTTTTGGAAAATTCTAGATTTTTTTAAACGTAAACTCAGCTTTGTATAGTCCCCTGGACTATCGTTTCAAGCCATAAAACATACCGAAGACCATTTTGTAACCAAATTACAGCCATTTCAAATCAAAAAAAAATTCTGAAATTTCACCACATATTTTGCAAAATAGCAAAGGCTATAGACCATCAAAATTTGGATATTTTTTTAGAAAATTCTAGTTTTTTTAAACGTAAACTCAGCTTTGTATAGTCCCCTGGACTATCGTTTCAAGCCATAGAACTTACCCAAAACCAATTTGTAACCAAATTACAGCCATTTCAAATCAGAAAAAAATTCTGAAATTTCACCACATATTTTGCAAAATAGCAAAGGCTATAGACCATCAAAATTTGGATATTTTTTGGAAAATTCTAGATTTTTTTAAACGTAAACTCAGCTTTGTTTAGTCCCCTGGACTATCGTTTCAAGCCATAAAACACACCGAAGACCAATTTGTAACCAAATTACAGCCATCTAAAATTAGAAACAAATTTAAATGCTTTTGATGTACAGGGGCTCTTTATAACGTTTGACAAATGCCGGTACGAAATAGTGTTAATCTGGTATTTAACATTTTAAATTTATTCACAGTTTTAACCCCCGAAATGAGTTTTTTTTTATTTTTAGAACCTTACAACTTAATTATTATTATGCTTTTTATTTCCCCTTTTTAATACTCTATAAGGGTCGTATATACATTTTTTGTTTTTTCCCTGAATGTTGATATGTTTTTGATGTGTTTTACGCATTGATATTTTTATTCAGATTAATTTGAGAGGAATATATTATTGTAATCATAAAGTTTGACAAGCACTGGTATAAACAAGGGGAATATTTGTTTAAACGCCTGAATGAAGTTGTTTTAAAAAATGTTTTAAAAACCTCACAAATGTTTTAAATTAATCGTACAAAAATATTTTACCAGATTAAATCATTACAAATGTTTTATAAATCTATTTTATGGTTTACCCTGAATGTCTTCTTGATAATAATTTTTTTTTGTTTTTTTGTGTAGATTAGTTTGATGGGGAAATCGCAATGATGTTTAATGAATATCAATGCGTAGTTCGTCGCTGTTCTGGCATAAAACGGTCGAAAATGTAATAAGACAAGTTGCTATTTATTAATAAAACAATCAAAATATTTTATTCAACAATGCATATATAATATATAAAATTAAAAATTTAATAATTTGTCGTTTAATTCGTGAACTTGAATTACGTCATCCGCTTCGGCCTCGTTACTATTTTCCACCAAAAGTATTAGATAGTTCCGATTATTTAAATTTTCAATAATACGAAAATGTGTAACAGACGTCATTACCGTAGTTTGAATACTCGTTTCAATATTATATAGATATAGGACATTACCGAGTTGATTCAGTAATAGATTCTCATTAAATTGAAACGAATAGAAATTCGTTAACGTCACGTTATCATTGCCGTGGCCATTTTTGTTTAGTAAAAATTTTAGATCACTATTTGGGTTAAAATTGATAGTTTTATGATTGGCATCTGAAATGTTTTGAAATGGCACCTGACTAATTTTATTGATAATTTTAATTTCGGGTAAATCGAAATGATTCAGTGCCTGTTCGGTACTGTAAATTTGTCGTTCATCTTTGATCATATTTTGTATGGTACACGATTTTGATGCGATCATCATATCGTTATTTGGACTGTATACTGATGTTCCCGAACCACTCGGTTGGCTATCGTATGGTTCCTGGTCCATTTCAATGCCACTATTTTGATAAAATTGATTCAGATGATTTTGTAGCGATAGAATTTTACAGCTACCGTCCGATAAGAATGCCATAAATAATCGATTTTGTGAGACAGTCTGAAAACTGACACATTTTATCAGTTTGTTCGTGTCGATAAATATTTTTCGTACATCTTCGAATTTTAATGTTTTTTTAACAAACAACAAGTAGTTTTTTGATAAATTTACAAAATACCCGTATTTTGGGATATACTCGATTTGGTTATAGCTCAAATTTTTTGTATCACAGACACGGCTTAGATCATCGTCGTTTGTCTGGTTCAGTTCCTGTAAAATTTTATCGTTGAATATGTTATTGTCGAAGTATTCGATAGTTTTGTGAAAGGTGGTCTTGTTACGGGATAATTTTGGATTTTGTTCGGTGGACAAAAAGTATTGATCTAAATTAAGGGCGGTGGTTTGTATCAAATTTATTCGGCTCCATGGTGATAAATTATTTCGGTAGTTCGTACCCTGGTTTGGTGCAGTGCCATTCGTATCGAAAAAGGACTGTTTGTGCTCGATAAAAGTCCAAATCGTTACTATACCATATTCGTGCAATGAACACAGTTGTATATCGTTGTAGTTCGATAACATGTCGACTTGTTGATCCCTGTCCAATATCTTCAAATCGACTATTTTACCAAAATCTTTAGGTTCGTCCAGCAAATCGTTATTCAGCTCTGGTAGGATAATTTGGCTTGCTATACGCACATTGCAATTGTTCAGTAGTTCAGTGTGCCAATAAAATGGTTCTCGCAAGTCCCACATCGAAATCGATCCATTACATAGTCCACACAGTACAATGCACTCGTTCAATACGATTAAACATTGTACGTCCGACCAACATGACAGTACTCGATAAGGCGTGTCCAAACTGTACAAATTCCATACATAAATTAAATTCCGATTATCCACTTCTTGTACCGTAATCACGAATGACTTCGAACTAAATATTTTTACGATTGTATTAGAAGTGATTGGCCGATATCCGTTCGAGATGGTTAATGCGGTTTGGCTTAAACGTTTTTTCGATTTACGATAAATGATATCCGAAATGGTGACAATGGCCTTTTGTAGTAAGTCATTAAGCCGGTTATATTTCTCGATCGACATTTCGGATCCAATTGATTCGCGAAAATTTCTAATATGATCGTGACCATCGTCATCGGTAAAGTCGTAACCTACACCCATTTTATCATAGTAATATGATTTCGAGTGATAATTTTCCAGGCTCGTTTTGGTCAGGCATGGCGGATTTTGTGTCCATATCGTTTTAACAAATTTTACGTCTGTCTGTATTTCTTGATGCATCCGATCGTCGTTAGTCTGTGTTGCATTTTGACTCGAATTATTGTTCCCATAGATTTTCATGTAGTAGTCGTACGTCATTGGTTTCAATTCGAAGAGGGAAAATTGCATTTCATCCAGGTGAATTTTTTGCATTAGTTCATAGCCACGGGTGTTTTGAGTGTTTGGTGTATCTCTTGTGAAGATTAGTGGCTTTAGACTCGTGGATATTGATATTGGATTAGGGGTGCGTATATCTTCAAAGTATCCAAGTCCGGAATCGTTTGTGTTGTTTCCGTCTGAAAAAAAAATTGTAATAAGCACAGAAATAAACTAAAATTGGAAGCTTTTATACTCTAACATGCACATCTAAGCCATCATAAAATCAAATTGGTGATACAGCGGAAGAAGCAATCAAATTACTGTGCACTTAAAAATAAAATACCGAAGCTAGATGAGATTCTCGAGCACAAGTGTTCCTTATAAGTGCGAATCCATACTCAAGTATTCCTCACTAACCAGATTGACTGGAGTTCCCCAAGAAGGTTGTGGTAAGATCTATATTAAAAAATAAACAAATGATGGAGTATTGCATGCCATTTAGAAAAGTGGACATGAAATTTGGTTGATTGATTGATTTGACCTAAGCATTACTTGGAACTACTGCCGATTGCAGAGTAGAGCTGAACTCATTTTAATCATTCGAAAACATGTGGCCTTACGCCTTGTCGTAATTTTACGCAAAAAATTGATTTTGTCGAATGTTTGAATATTTATTAGCCGTATTTTTACTGATGTCGAGAGCTTTTTATTAAGGCATCATTCATCACAATCGGGCCACTATTACGTTTTCTATTGAATAAATAATAAAATTTGGAAACTTGCCAAGGCTAACCCCTTTGCAGATTTGCAATTTTTTGCCAGCAAAATAATTGTCGAAATGTATATATATTTTAATGCAGTATTTATACTGATGGTCAGAGCTTTTTATTAAGGCTTCATTCATCACAATCTGGCCACTATTACGTCTTCTATTGAATAAACAATAAAATTTGCAAACTTGCAAAGGCTAACCCCTTTGCTGATTTGCAATTTTTTGCCTGCAAATTATTTGTCGAAATGTATATTTATTTTAATGCAGTATTTATACTGATGGTCAGAGCTTTTTATTAAGGCTTCATTCATCACAATCGGGCCACTATTACGTCTTCTATTGAATAAACAATAAAATTTGCAAACTTGCAAAGGCTAACCCCTTTGCAGATTTGCAATTTTTTGTCCGCAAATTATTTGTCGAAATGTATATATATTTTAATGCAGTATTTATACTGATGGTCAGAGCTTTTGATTAAGGCTTCATTCATCACAATCGGGCCACTATTACGTCTTCTATTGAATAAACAATAAAATTTGCAAACTTGCAAAGGCTAACCCCTTTGCAGATTTGCAATTTTTTGTCCGCAAATTATTTGTCGAAATGTATATATATTTTAATGCAGTATTTATACTGATGGTCAGAGCTTTTGATTAAGGCTTCATTCATCACAATCGGGCCACTATTACGTCTTCTATTGAATAAACAATAAAATTTGCAAACTTGCAAAGGCTAACCCCTTTGCAGATTTTTTGTCCGCAAATTATTTGTCGAAATGTATATATATTTTAATGCAGTATTTATACTGATGGTCAGAGCTTTTGATTAAGGCTTCATTCATCACAATCGGGCCACTATTACGTCTTCTATTGAATAAACAATAAAATTTGCAAACTTGCAAAGGCTAACCCCTTTGCAGATTTGCAATTTTTTGTCCGCAAATTATTTGTCGAAATGTATATATATTTTAATGCAGTATTTATACTGATGGTCAGAGCTTTTGATTAAGGCTTCATTCATCACAATCGGGCCACTATTACGTCTTCTATTGAATAAACAATAAAATTTGCAAACTTGCAAAGGCTAACCCCTTTGCAGATTTGCAATTTTTTGTCCGCAAATTATTTGTCGAAATGTATATATATTTTAATGCAGTATTTATACTGATGGTCAGAGCTTTTGATTAAGGCTTCATTCATCACAATCGGGCCACTATTACGTCTTCTATTGAATAAACAATAAAATTTGCAAACTTGCAAAGGCTAACCCCTTTGCAGATTTTTTGTCCGCAAATTATTTGTCGAAATGTATATATATTTTAATGCAGTATTTATACTGATGGTCAGAGCTTTTGATTAAGGCTTCATTCATCACAATCGGGCCACTATTACGTCTTCTATTGAATAAACAATAAAATTTGCAAACTTGCAAAGGCTAACCCCTTTGCAGATTTGCAATTTTTTGTCCGCAAATTATTTGTCGAAATGTATATATATTTTAATGCAGTATTTATACTGATGGTCAGAGCTTTTGATTAAGGCTTCATTCATCACAATCGGGCCACTATTACGTCTTCTATTGAATAAACAATAAAATTTGCAAACTTGCAAAGGCTAACCCCTTTGCAGATTTGCAATTTTTTGTCCGCAAATTATTTGTCGAAATGTATATATATTTTAATGCAGTATTTATACTGATGGTCAGAGCTTTTGATTAAGGCTTCATTCATCACAATCGGGCCACTATTACGTCTTCTATTGAATAAACAATAAAATTTGCAAACTTGCAAAGGCTAACCCCTTTGCAGATTTTTTGTCCGCAAATTATTTGTCGAAATGTATATATATTTTAATGCAGTATTTATACTGATGGTCAGAGCTTTTGATTAAGGCTTCATTCATCACAATCGGGCCACTATTACGTCTTCTATTGAATAAACAATAAAATTTGCAAACTTGCAAAGGCTAACCCCTTTGCAGATTTTTTGTCCGCAAATTATTTGTCGAAATGTATATATATTTTAATGCAGTATATATACTGATGGTCAGAGCTTTTGATTAAGGCAGCATTTTATGCTCTATTAAAAAAAGTGAAATCTAATATCGTTAGTTTAGTCCTCCATTCGAAATCATAGAATTACAAAGGAACAAAATCTTGATTCATAATCCAATCCTAATTTGAACTGTAATGTGAAGCTGTAATAAACTTGACCTGAACATTCACATACTAATTGCAAAACTGTATTCTACTGGTCAACTATTCTCTGTAAGTTAATTAACTTTTCAACAAAACTATAAATAAGTTGTAATCAATAATCGATACAAATTCAACAAATAATAAAATTTAAATGACAACAACAACGGCAAACATGCTAGGCTCGAAATGGGCGATCAAAGCGGCAGATAAATTCTATAATTAAGTATTTTGTATTTACCATTCTCCTCGAAAACACTGTCCAATGGCTCCTGCGTCTTTTGTTTTATGTCCACGATACTATTATTATTATTGGCATCCGCTCGTATATCCATATCATAATTCCCCGAATCAAATTTACGATCGTCTAAAATAACTTTGTCGACATTATCGATTGATGTGCCGCTCTTAGTGTAAGTCGCCGAATTGTCATTATCACTTTCGTCACTCTCATTCGAACTGTGTGCACTCGAACCAGAAACATTTTCACTAGTCACATTTACACTTTCCGGTTCCGATTCAAAATCAGACTCATACGATTCAAAATCATCTTCGTAGCCATCGGATTCATTGTCCCTCGATGTTTTTTTGGTGGGTTCGTCGATTGTACTCAATATGGTGGTTGGTGATGGTTTTTTAGTCTCCTCGAATTTAATTTCGAACGAAACAGGTGTTTTTACTTTTATTGGTTCGCTTACGTCGGAAATTATCGACGGTTCGATGTCCGGTTCAAGGCTATCGGGTTCCGATGGAGACGATTGAGTAACGTGTTTACTTATTGCTTGTACCAAATTTTTTTGTAATAAAACGACCTCGTGTGGCTCTAATGTTCGGGTCCGTGTACGTTCTCGTATTTTTGGTGTTATTGATTCATCCTCAATGTGCGATTCTTCTATCGTTGGCTCGTTGACAATTTCTTTTCGTTGTGGTGGCGGTGAACTTATAGTTACATTATGAATTGGGGTCATAATTGAATGACTTTTTGTCGATGGTGGGAATACCGTAAGTTTTGGTTTCAATAGCGACGTTACTGTTTTAGATTTGGGTTGTTCTTTTTTTGCAACCAAAGGAACCATCTTTTTAACAGTTGTATTCATTTTCGTCGTAGCCATAGGTACCACTGCCTTCATGGGCACTGCTTTATTTCGAGGCGAACTAACATTTTTCGATGCCGTAGAATTCGACTTTATTTTGATTAAATTTGTTGAACTAATCGATGTCAAAGGTTTGGCTACGGCTTGAGGAACCCGAGATTTGATAACAGGTTTTGTCACATTTTCATTCGAATTTGTTGCTCCTTTGATGACAGGCACAATTTTTTTACGACTTACATTTTCAGTTTCATTCGAACTTACTGTTTTACTTTTAACGGGGACACTCGATTTTGGTGTGATTAATTTCTAAAAAACAAAACAGTTTTAATGCCAATACTAAGTTAGCAGAATGGTAAAATTATAACTTACTTTTCCAAAAGTTTTCGACATTTTATCACCACCAAATTGATTTTACTTGGCAAGTGAATTTTTTTTTCTGTTTTGTTGTGGTAAAAAGTTTGTTTTGGCAACGAATAAATTGAACAAAGGGGGGAAAATTATGACAGGTTGAACTATATTTCGTTTCGATTTTTATAGTTCATGTAAATAATTTTATGGCGAAGTTTTATAGGAAAATAAATAAGTTTTGGTTCACTGATTTTCACTTGTTTTTACTAATACTTATTTATTATAATATTGAAAGAAAAGGGGTGAGTGCAGTTGGTCAATTTTTAAAGAGATAGTTAATCCATCAGTTTAAAAACATTTGGTGATGAATGTAAAAAATCATAGTACGCCAATCGAAGTAGCTTGAATATCAAGTAGCTTGTTTTTTCTTAAAAAAAAAAACAAAATTGGTTTTGAAAAAAATTATAGTTTGAATAATGTTAACAAGCTATGACGTGTACGTAAACAAATATTATATGTATGTATATAAATTTCTTGAACAATAATTTATTCACCAAGAAAAAAAATTAAGTAAACCTTTTAATCATCAGCAAACAGCAATAACATTGCAGCGTTGACATTGGTAATCAAAACTGTATATCAGCGGTTTCAACTTTAAGATATCATCTCACGGAAATAATCTAGATTCATCACTCATTTGTACAACTGCAATCTAAATTTTAATTTTTAAATGTCCATCTTAGAACCATCACACTTGGACACTATTATTGTAAATTGGTAAGTTTTTTAAAGTAACTGTTTGGTGTTCAATGATTTGCAATTAACATAATTTATAAAAATTTCAAAAATAAAAATATAAATTATGTTATAATTCAACTTCATAAATTAAACTACATATGGCTTTTCTTTATCAGAACTTTTACTTTACACACACACACAAACACACCCACATACAGACACGCCCGTATGGAGTTTGCTTGTACCCCCATCGGGCGCATCCCCAGGGTGGCGGATAGGGGAAAGCCCACCAGATATGGCAGGTACCGGGGAAACCATATACTCGGGGCGGACCAAAATATTAGCACACCCAAGCTAAGGTGGAACTTCATACGCCGAGAGCTGCATGGCTAAGGGGGAGCTTAGTCTCAAGTACGTGAACTCCGAATTAGGCGACTTTCGGTTTAAATTGTAACTGTAGCCTTCCTGTGATAACGCAGAGATCTATCATAGGTGACCGTTATTTTTTCGTGCAAATCGTGGGAACAAATATGGATGGAAATAATAAAAAATAAACACAAAACTAGGGAGTAATCCTTCTCTAACAGCATCAAAAGAAACAGTATCCTTGAGAGGATTGAGGAAGGAGAATCTGGCGGGGCTCGGGATTGGATATCCAACACCGGCGATGTTAGGAAGAAGTTCATCAAGATCCAATATTTCAGCAGTAGAGAACATGGCTGATGAAGCATTAAATACTACAAGTACGCGTACCTCTGCGGTAAAGGAGCCTATGTTAGTAGACATGGCCACAGGTGAATATGCTTTCTTTAGAAGCACTCAAATGAGGGGGGGGGTCACCACTAAAGGAAATTTTACCTGGATTACTAAGGTCAGCATCGCTGATCGACCTCGACCCCAATTTGGGAACAGTGAGTGGGAAGCGATGGTAATGTACTGGAGAAGAAACTACATACACTAGGTTCGCATATCGAGGGTCTGCAACAGTATGTGAAGGATAGGAATAACGTCCACCATGAGATAAAAAGGATGCTATGCCTGATCAAAACTTCCTTCACTGATCTTGAAAGGAAGATAAGATGCGTGAGTACTGGAGCCGAGGACACCGTGAAACAACAAGAAAAACGGGCGGTGAATTCAATTAACAATTGGATCCTCATATCACAAAGGAGCGAGAACTTGATTGAAGATACTCGTCCAACAATAATAGCTACCTCGTCAGGGCCTAGTAGCATCAGTAAAGAGAAGGAGAGAAAGCACAGGAGATCCTTCAGGATGAACCCTCGAACAGAAAAAGAAACGGAACGACACCACAATGGTAAATTCCAAAAACAAAACGGAGATCGAGATAAGCATGCTGATCAATACAGAGAAACAGCAGGATGAAAGTCCGGAAGAGTGGACTAGAGTCATCACCAAAAAAGGAAGGAGAAGGAAGGTTCGAGGTGCAAGAAAACGCAAGAAACCGAAGCCTGACGCTATAGTAGTCGGAAAGGGGGATTCCACATACACGGATATCTTGCGTAAGGTAAAGGGCGACCCGAACCTGAAAGAGCTAGGTGAGAATGTTTCCCGTATTAGAAGAACTCGAGGTGGCGAAATGTTGCTGGAGTTAAATTAAAACTCAAGTAAGGAGAGCTGACCATCGTGATATTGTAAAAACCACGTTAGGAAAACAGGCCAAGGTTAGGGCCCTATCGCAGGAAATCTCTTTGGAACAGGAGAAGAAATCCTCCAAGCGCTTGAAGATTTTGGACTCAATAACTTAGAGCTATCAGTCATAAAGAATGTAAGGGAAGCATATGGCAACACTCAGATAGCCATAATTAGTTTATCGATGGAATCGGCATGCAAGCTTCTGAAAGTCGGAAAAGTGAAAATTGGTTGGGTAGTTTGTAGAGTCAAAAAGCTGATCCAACCCAAAAGATGCTATAGGTGTCTCGAGTTTGATCATATAGCAAGAGATTATATAAACTGTGATAGATTCAAACTCTATAGAAGATGTGGTGAAATCGGTCGCATAGCAAAGATCTGTCAGAAGGAATCAAAGTGCATGATTTGCACTGGTGAGCAAGGACACATAGCAGGCAGCAGTAGGTGTCTCCTATACAGACGGGAAATAAAATCAGCCCGCAGATGAATGTGATACAGATAAATCTGAATCACTGTGAAGCAGCCCAATTTCTACTTGGGCAGATCATTACAGAAACAGAAGTGGACGTGGTTATAGTATCAGAACCATTAAAAATACCCACAAATAGTGTATGGATATTGGACAGAGGGAGAAAGTCGGCGAGATGGGTTTGTGGGAAATATCCCTTCCAAGAAGCTAAGCTGCAGCATGAGGATGGATATTTGCAAAGATCAACAACATATATTTCTTTAGCTGCTATGCCCCCCCCCCCCCAAGTCTACAACTGTCAGAGTTTGAAACAATGCTTGATAAAATTGTGGTGGAAGCCAGAGAGCATCATCCCATCGTTGTTGCTGAAGACTTAAATGCATGGGCTGAGGAGTGGGGAAGCAAATATACCAACAGCAAAGGCAAAACACTTTTAGAGTGTTTTTTCCAGCTGGACGTCATTCTAGCTAATAGAGGAAACACCAGCACCTTCCGTAAGAATGGTCACCAATCAGTGATTGATATCACTTTTATAAGCAGTCAGCTAACGTAGCAAATCCAGTGGCACGTCAGTGAGCGAGATACTCATAGTGGTCACTAATATGTATTTTATGAAATAGGAACTCTGAGCAAGGCAAAAAAAGAATCCAATAATTAGGGAACGAAAAAGTTGGGATGAAGAACATTTTCTGGAACTACTTCGTGATATTAATATACCAGGAGGCACAGCCGAGGACAAAGTTAACTATGTAGTCAACCAGCCTGGCAGTGCATGCGACGCGTCTATGCCAAAACGAACGACAAACAATAGAAGAAAACCGGCCTACTGGTGGAACGCCGAGATCAAGGAACTAAGATTTAAATGTCACAGGACCAGAAGAAGAAGTCAAAGAACTGTAAGACGCTTAGAATACGAGGAGCAAAATCGAGAATACTTAAGGCTGAGGAAGCTGCTCCGAGATGAAACAAGGAGAAGCAAAAAAGAGAGTTTCAAACAACTTTGTGATGAGGCAGACAGAAGTCCATGGGGTAGTGCCATTAGAGTAGTCATGGCTAGAATAAAAGGCCAAAGAACCTCCCAAGAAAGATGTTCGTCATTTTCCCACAGCACCCTCCAAAACCAGCTCAACGAAATGCTGATCATATAGAGGAATATATGGAAGAAAACCCAAAGTAACGATTGAAAAAATTTTGGACGCTTGTGGAAAAGTAGGTGTAAATAAGGCATCCGGGACAGACATGATCCCTAACAAAGCAATTAAACTAGCTATACGAAGTAATTCTAGACTCTTCGTTAGTATTTCAAACTCCTGCCTAGAAGAAAGAGTATTTCCTAAAATATGGAAGAGGCAGAGATTAGTCCTTTTGCCTAAAGCGGGGAAACCACCAGGTGTGCCGTCCTTATATCGTCCACTTTGTCTCCTTGATAAAGGGGGAAGTTACTAGAGAGCATTATACAGAATAGGCTGGTCTCGATTACAAAAGGCGATAATGGTCTCTCACCCCAACAATTCGGCTTTCGTAAAGCATGTTCTACGTTGGATGTTATTAATGCAGTTATATTTAGGGCCAAAAAAGCCCTACAAGGGAAAAGATGGAAAGGAGGAATGAAACATTACTGCGTTACTGTCACACTCGACGTAAGAAACGCTTTTAACACGGCTAACTTGGCCACATTATGAATGCACTACGAAAGATGAAGGTCCCTACATATCTTTTGAAAATTCTAGATAGCTACTTCGAGGATAGAATATTGGAGTATGACAGTGAGGATGGTCCCAAGGAGTATATCATAACTGCTTGAGTTCCGCAAGGTTCAGTCCTGGGTCCAAACTTATGGAATGTTATGTATAACAATATCTTCAAGCTACGAATCCCAGATGGAACAGACGTTATAGGATTTGCCGATGACATCGCGATAGTGGTGGTTGCAAAGCATATGAATGAAATTGAGATGGTCAATAATGAGACGATTGCAATAGTAAAATGCTGGTTGGAATTCGTTGGCCTGAAACTAGCAGAACTAATTAGCAGCCGTAAAAAAAAGGGGAACAGCATCACTTAAGGATGGGGAACATGTTATAAAGTGCAAAGAAGTTATTAAATATTTGGGGATTATGCTTGACGACAGGTTGAATTTCAAGAGCCACATAGACTATATGTGCGGAAAAGCAACCATAATGTACTCGGTGCTATCCAATATGCTACCAAAATGTCAGAGGTCCAAGAAGCAGTAAACGGATTCTTTTATCCAGAGTCGTAAGCTCGGTACTGTTATATGGGGTTCCGATCTGGTCAGGAGCACTGCAGATAAAAAGTAACAAAAGGCGGCTGGCTCAAGTCTATAGGCTAACACCCGTAGTCATCAGTGCATACAGAACCACTTCAGATGAAGCAGCATACGTTTTAGCTGGAATGATACCAATTGATATCCTTGCGGATGAGGCGAGAAAAATATATGAAGCAAAGAGACGAAGCTCTCTGGATGGACAGAATATCTAAACTATAGAAAGAGCCAAAATAATGCAAAGTTGGCAGGAACGTTGGGATACTACAACGAAAGGACGTTGGACATACAGGTTGATCCCGGCAATGGAACCGTGGCTGAAGCGTAAACACGGAGAGATGAACTATCATTTAACCCAATTCCTAACGGGACACGGTGGTTACGGTAGCTATTTGTATCGGTTTGGACATGATAACACATCTCTATGTCCATCTTGCAATAAAGTCGAAGACCCCGAACACGTATTGTTTGAGTGTCTGCGCCACCATCACTAAGATTCAGAAGGAGGTAAGGCAAATAGAAACGGGCCCCGAAGTAATACCCGCCCCCGAAGTAATACCTTACGGTGGTTCCAGGGGGAGCACCTATATGGTGAGAGGAGGTGGTTTTAGTGGGTAAAAATCCCACATGGTGGTAAGGTTGCTTACCGTGTCTTTCTGAAGATTTAGCCTCCTCGACATAAAAAAAAAATACACACACGCACACAATTTTTAAATAAAAAAAAAATAAAAGCCAAAGCCATTTAAGTTAAAAACACGCACAAGAAGAAGAAGACATAATGGAATCGGATAACAAGGAAAGTTTAGCCGAACGGCAACATAGATAGAGTCAATCCACGAAAGGTCAAATATCGCGAAGTCAAATGTCACCTCTTTTAATTTCTATCGGGTTCCGGGTGTTTCCGAAAATATCTTCATAAATATAAGTATCTCGAGGATCAATACTGCTTATACTGCGATAATAAAATTGTAAACGCAGAGCACATTCTCATGGAATGCAAAAGATTCGTTGAGATTAAAGGCGTATGGAGAATATAATAAAACAACCACTAAATCCAGTCGGAATAGTGCAATATATGCTGACCTCGAAAGAAGCTTGGGAGGCAATGAGTGAAATTCGTGTAGAGATTATGAGTAGCTTAATTTTATGATTAAGATTATGAACAGCCTCGTGAAGGAATGTCTTAATTGGAGGTACCACGGGAGTAAAACAGGTCAGTGAGAAAGGAGATGGTTTTACTCGGTAAAACCCGTTGTCGTGCGGAACACCGAGTTCCTACATCTTTTTTAAGATTTTCATCTTCCTACGTATAACAAAAACAAAAAAAAAACAAAAAAAAATTCAAAGAGACAGATTGTGAAAAGAAGAAGGAAACAACAAGGACAGTTGTCATTTTCACCTCTTTTGTTTAGTATTGTGAAATATACAGTACCACGTAAGACAGATGATCAGAATATCTTCCTATACAATGAAGATCAATCACTTGTTGAGCCTGTAACGGGCGTTATAATAAAAAAATATATAAGATAAATAAAATAAAAATATTTAAATTCCTTGTCCACCATTATGTTTAAGAGGAGAAACTATATTGAAACGATTTTATGATTATATTTTTTTTAATCATCGGGATTACCCGTTACAATTTAGGGTATAAAAAGCTAGAGAAATTTTAAAAGGGGGTCAGTTATATTTGAAATTTGTAGCAAGCTAAAATAAATTAGAAAAATAGTGCTGTGCACAAATAAATAAAAAAAAAAAATAATAATAATAATAATTTATCTTAATGATCTTAAAAATTATCTTGTGTAAAATCATTTGTTAGAAACATATTATGTATCTCATATAAATATATCAAAACATATTATATAATCAAAATAAATAATAATATAGTGATACTAAAAGTGTGAACACAAAACGTGTCAAAGAACAATTAAATCAGAGTGATTCAACAAATATGATTTAGATAATACTAAGGTACATTGAATAAATCATAGTTTAAGTAGGAAAAAAAAGTCATAGTGATTTAAAATAATCATCATAGTGATTTAAAATAATAACAATAATAACTATAAAATAAAATAGTTTAAGTGAATTAAAATAAATGAAATTTAATTAGGAAAAAAAAACTGTTAAAGATCTAGATAGATCCATATAAAAAAAAAAAACTGTTGTTTATACCTGTACAACAGGTGGTTTGGTAACAACTCAACAAGCAACAACAACAATCAACAATTAACAACAAATACGACCGTACCAATATAAATATTGTATGAATATATATCTATATATGTTAATTTTACGATCATTGTGGTGAGGGGTAAGCTTAATGTGTTTGTTTTAATTTTTTTTGTAAAATTTTTTTTGAATATAAATTTATACATTGTTAATTTTTGGGATAGAAAATTGATTTCTTTTTATTTTTCTCTTTTGTGCTTCGATAGTTATTTTTGATTTTTCGAAGTTTCTTTTCTTAAATTGGATTTTTTTTTGTGTTGTGATTAATTTTTTTTTCGCGATGTTAAACAAATAAAATAGACCATACGGATGAATTGGTAAGTTGGTACACTGCTTGATAAGGTAAGTTTGGTTAATGTCTTGATCTCTTGTTTCCTTTCCCTCATTCCTATACTTTCCTTTCCCTAGTGATCTTTCAAGCTACGATCTACCTTTGGCAATCCCAGGCCCCTACCCTGAGCTTTAGCTGGCCTAAGATGATCACGCCAAAGCTCTGGATCGTAGACAATACAAATTCAGTAACGTAAGGCATTGTTTTTTTTTTTTTTATTCAACCGGAACATGCCAACCATTTCGTTACAAGCCGACTGTTACTAATTAAATATTTTATCTTTGTCCCTCTCTTGTCATTGTCGTTTTTTAAATTCACCACTAACTACGGTAGAGCAATTTTAGTTGTGAATGATATCTGATGTTGAATCCATTCGACATCGACAGATACTGATGAAACTTGACAAGTTTGGCTTTTAATCAATGTTTGTCAAATGGTTTCAATCGTAATTACCGGAAATATACATTATCATCAAAATTTCTGGTGAAAAGTCTAATCCTCTTTTGATGAAATCTGGAGTTCCTGAGGGTTCTATAATAACGGGCCCTATATCTTCCTGAAATTTATTGACGACATCTTTAATACAATTCCACAATCTTCTTTTATTTGCTGTGCTTTTATTTGCTGGTGGTCTAAAAATATTTCTATCAATAACCGATTCAAGCGACTTTTGAAAGCTTCAAGAGGATACTGACAAGATTTGTTCTTCGTACTAGTGAACCAGTTTAAATTTAATATTCAATAATTTCCAATTATAATATAAATGGAATATATTTTGAAAAGTGATATTTCATATCAAAGTGTATCGAAAGCCAACTTCATATTTGGTTTTCTTTGCCGATAGGTAGCCGAGATTAAACATCAAAATGCACTATAATTTGCAAACATAAGATCTCAACTATAATATGCAGCAGCAGTTTAGTGACTTCATAACGCTGACCACATTGATTGAATTAAGGGTATACTGGCCTCAGGCGTAAAAATGGTACTACAACTTCAATTTACCATACCATGAAAACCTCGCCTGTTTACTATTTTACACTGTACGTTATAATGCGTATACAATTGCAACATTGGAAAGACCCAGGTAACAAAATTACGCAAGCCTAGAGCAGGATGTTTTAATGCTCCAGAGGAAGCTTTTTATTGTAACCATCGTTACTTGACCGGTTTGGCCAGGATGGACTTTAATATAACTCATCCTCTTGCCTACGACATTGATGACGCATTGTCATCTTTGATCAATACAATTTCGCCTTCCTTGAAATTATGCTGTTGATGCTGATCTCTTTGGGAGTCCCGTAAAATATGCCATGTGGGACTTTTTCCAAAAGCCTCTAGGCATATTTTGTATGAGCTCTCACCTATCACTTAGCTTTAGCGTGACGTCTTTAATGAGCATATCCGATACTTCTGGCATAATTTGTTAAAAAATTGTTAATTTGTAGGTCGCTAGTATTATAATTAACTAAAGTCAGTAGCCTCAAGTTAACTATGGCCTTTATCTGGATCAGAAGTATTTGTAATTCTTCAAAAGGAGGCTCTGATTCACCTTATACTCAACTAAGATGTTGTTTAACTGGTTTAACCTACGACTCCCATATAATGCCAAAATGCAAAGCTGACAGTTGTATTGTATGCCATTCTATTATGTGTCCCGAGATGTGCAGATACACTCTCAGTATGTGATATTGCGGAATAAATCACTAAATTGGCTGTGGGCCCCTAGGAAGTTTGTTGCCTTTTCACTGTATTAAAGCATTTGGTAAACCTCACCACCCTGTCAATCGCTTTAGTGATGCTATAAACGCATCGGTAGATAAATCACTTACCAATTCGAGATGTAGGGCTTTTGTTGCCGTACAAACAAATTGACATGTATATGCGCCTTTACTCTTTTAGAGCCTTTATCTGTTTTGGAACTTAAAGTGATAGTGCCAGTGTAACCCAACTTTAACAAATGATCGTACTAGTGTGACCCTTGCTGTAGGTAAGTTTCCTATGATCTGCTCAGCTTATTTGGGACGACAATGCACAAGAATTGGTGACCAATTATCCAATATGTTGTTCTAGATATGAAGTATAACGTTGATGGAGTTGGATGTATAGATATTTGAGATGAAGTTATCTGACGAACTTCTCTGTCATTTAATGTTGCCTTGGTATGATTACTGGATGCTTAATTGATTAAATTTTTGAATTGTCAATTAGGCTATCTACTCTTAAAACACCATTTTCATCGATGCTTGGAGATAAAGATAATAATTTACTACTTCGTCTAATAATTTACTGCATGTATTATTCTGTAGGTGATAAATTTCATCTTGACACGCTTCGATTAGGATCCGTTTGATTAGCAAATTTTCAGCTTTCAGTCAATTCTTTTCAGTAAAGTACGCAATGACTTTTTTCGTTTTAATCTCGTTTGACATTGCTTTATACGTTTTGATTGTGGAATTTTTTTTTTGATAACCCGTATCATGTTTATGGATTAAGTCAATGATGCCCTTACAAAACGATGCCGTTTTCTATAAAACTTATTTAACATTTAAGAATCGTTTAGCTGAGAATATTAGCTTTCTTTGTCTGTAAATAACTAAACTAAGATATTTGCTATACGTAAATTTTTTAAAATAAAAATTTTGTTGCTACCGTTCCTGGATGCTGGAGTTGGTTTTATTTCGTCAAAATATTTCCGTAAATTTTGTACAAATTCAAAAATTGTCCAGGTATTCGTAGTTTGCTTCCGTAAACTAGTTCTGCTAGTTCGTTGCGAAATGCAGTCTGTAGTCCTAGTAGGATTAGTGGCAGTATGTTAGTTCAATCGTCCATTATTGCAGATTTGATAACTCGATACCATCGTTTTACCATACCGTTACATTTCGGATTGTAGCTCGTTGTATGTTTATGTTTAAATCTTAATAGTTTTGACAATTCTGAAAATAACATGGATTCGAATTGTCTCCCCTGATCGGTTACGATGCAATCCGGGACGCCAAATCTGGATAACCAGACAAAATAAACCGCCAATACAACAGTGGCCGCAGTAATGTCGGGAAGTAGGCTCGCTTCAGCCCAACGTGTGTGATGATCTATTAACGTCATACAATATCAATCATTTCCAGAAATGAGTAATGGACCAATGAGAACTTTCTGAAAAGCGTTACGATCCAACTTGAAAGGTATACCGAGAGGTGAATGATTTTTGGCATATATTTTTGAGCCATTATTTTCGAATCTTTTGAGATGGAGGCTCAAATTGACCGATGAAATCGAGATGTCAAAATTGCTGTGGCGATGCTGTTTCTGGATTTTGTTGAAACGCGTAGATTAATAGTTTATGATCTGTGAACAATGTGAGCTCACGACCTTCACAAATATTTAAAGTGTTTAATACCAGGTTAGGCGGCAAGCAATTCTCTATGTCATAGCCACTGTATCGTTGTTGTGTTTTATATAGTCGTACTGAGAAGAAGCTGAGTGGTTGCCAATTATCTTCCGATGCGTCGAACTTAATGGATAATATAGCTGTAGCGGAGGGCTGTGCAAGTAAAATTGCTTGACATAACTTTTCCAATTAGTGAAGGCTTGTATTGATTCTTCTGAGCATTGAATTAGAGTTTTACTGTTTTTTTTGTATAACCCTTCAAAAAATCGTTCAGTAAAATTTGATCTTGCACTGCATACGTTGGACGCTAAAAACTTTTAATTACTTCGATTTTCTCCTGAGTGTGTGAAAGCCACATTTATTCATTAACCCTAGAAAGTTTATTTCGTATGCCCTAGAAAGTGTTATTTCGTGTGAAGCACGTATTCTTGATTTATGATCAAACCATGATCAAACCATGATCAAACCATGTTCCGAAAATTTTTGGAAGACGACATTTTAAAATTAAAACATCGACCAAATAAACAAAGCAAAAATTAAGGCTAGATAGAATTAAATGCATTAATTTTTGAAAAGATTGTGCCGCATTTCTAAGCCCAAAGATCATTTTAGTAAACTTGAATAAACCAAAGGATGTTGTAATGGCAGTTTTTGGAATATCGGAAGGTTCGATCGGAATCCGGTTTGAAAAAGGTTTAGAGACGTAAATATTGTGCACCCCTCAAGGTGATACGAAAAGTCTTAAAGGTGTAGTATCGGATATCGGTCTGGTACCGTGATTCGATTCAATGCTCGGTAATCCCCGCATGGCTTTCAAGTCCCATTGTTTTATTACCGAGTGTGATGGGCTGGACCGAGCACTGCTACTGGGATGGCATATATCACTTGTAACATCATGAGCTCAAATTCGTCCTTTGATATTGGCTGTTGATTGGTCTTCAATCGGTGTGTTACATTGTACTTGATGTCTCTGGCACCTAAACCATTGGTGGTTTTCGGAAATTTAGTGAGTAAATTTTGAATTTTGAGGTAAAAGTGACTTGTCCAGAATTGATAAGGCTTGGTCAGAATTTGATGAAATGAACTTTGGCATCTATTATCCTTTCTCTCTGTATGTCTACTAGCAATCCGGTGTTTTAAAAAATCGGACTTAATCATTGACGTGGACACGTCGGCTATAACGAATTCCCAACGAAACTTCCTACGAAGGCCCAAATCTAATTTGAGGATTTTGGTGCCGAAAGTGTTGACTGGTGTACCGTTTGCAGCAAATAGTTTAGATGTGGTTGCCGAAAGATGATGTTTTTTTTATTAATTTAGTTGGGATTACCGAAATGTCTATTCCTGTATCTATCAAACAATTAAATTTAGATAAAATGTCGAAAATTAAAAGTCGACTTATTTTGCTACTATCAATAGTAGCCGTCACTTGTTGATGGGGATCTAAAAATCAAGGTATTTAACCTCACTACGTATTTCCGAGAACTGGTACCAAAACGAGAGTGATATGCGACGAAGATCGAGATCGATTATTGGTTCTATGTGATGATTTGCCAAGCAACGTCAAGAACGTGACCTTGCATTTTTGAAAGCGCTGCACAGTTCTGAAATCATAAGCGTTAACTTCCTTAAATTTTGTTCATTTTCCGTTTTTGAAGAGTTGTTTTTATCATGTAATATCAAATTCGCGAATGTGTCTTGATGCTTGGAGTCTATAGCTGAGAGAGCGTGTGCATATCTTGTCCCTTCCAAGGTTATCTGTGACGATTGAAGTGGCTGCTCCAAAATGTTAAACCATACGACAAGATTCTGTGTATATAATGATTGTGGTGCCTTGAAATATATCGCAGCAATATTTGGTATCTCTGGATAGATACTGCTGGTGTCACGTGGGCCAATTCTGATTAGAACTAGTTGCTTTTGTGTTAGAATTGCTTTCACCGGTTGCAAGTCTCAAACGTAACTGCTTTTCTATGTATGCTTGCAGTTGCTCTACGGTAAGTGTTGTAGTTTCGGTATGTGAACAGTTATCTGAATTTTTCACCGGAATATGAGGGCCGTTGGCGTTGAAACTCATTATATTAACACTATTTATGCAAATAAGAGAAGCGAAAAACGAGAAAAAAATAAAAAATAAAAAAAATGTCAATATCCGCAATACAATGAAACACCAAAGACAACGAGAAATATAAACAAAAATTAACTTGAACCTAATTCAAAAAAAATGTCAACACGTACGTTTTTTTATTTAGTACCAGTTGCTACCACGAATGTTTGAAATGTTGATGCTGCTGCTGGTGATGAGGTCTTTGGCTTTTAGATTGTTGTATTATTGAACGAGCTAGACCTAAGATTACCACACTGGTAGAGTCTTATGTTAGACTAGTCTAGACAATTGTATTGTATTGCCGTATCTAAGCACGTGCCACTGGTGGGGGCTATGTTCTTAGTTCAGGCTATATGTTGTGTATATGGACGGTTTCTTATGTGATATTATTACTGGCGCTACGCTGTTGTTATACGCGTGCTGATGTTGTGAAAGCGTCTGCGTGTTCAGATCATGTCGGGGTCACCAATTTAGAGCTCGTTTGTTTTACCAATAATTTTGTCTCATAAATATGGCGTGACAATGGTGGAATTCGCTACTAACACTATTATTTTATTATAATTTCTTTTCTTTTTAAATATCTTAAATATAATTAGTAATTTTTATTTTAACAGGTGTTGTTGTTTTTACATACGTTTTGGAACTAACTATTTTTCCGGAAAAAATAATAATAATTTTTTTTACAATGCAAATTGTTATTTTCCGGACATCTGTGTTTTTTTGTTTTGATTTTAGAAAATTCAGTGTTCCCATATTTTTCTTTGAGCTCAATAAACAAAAAAAAATAATACAAGATGCATTGCTCCCTCATTGCTGTGCTCGTTTCGGACGAAGATTGGTATTTTTATAGCACAAACGCTACGAGCTCACAGTGAATTTATGTGCGGGTAAGAAACCCTAAATTTTGCCATATGAAGCGATGGTCATTTGTCAGCCGCACTGCTTATATCAGTTTTTTTTTGATCAGATTTTTCTTACCACGGTTAAATCTCTACCGCGACTACGATCGTTCAGAACATTTACTTCTTGTACAATTTTAATATTTTCTCCAGTCAGGGTTTAAAAAGATATTCAGTCATCTAATTCACACTCGGTGCACGCATATAAATATATGATTCTTCTGGATTCATTTTAAAGTGTAGAAATGTACACCTTGCTGGCTACTGGTGCAGGAAGTAATTAACCCAAGATAAGAATTAAAACTTCTTTGTCTCGTCATCTACAATATTATTTCCCCTAAAATGTGCTTTTGTTTGAACGACATAATCCCGAAATTTTCTGTGCTTCAATCAAATTCACGAATTGTGGTTACAAAGGTCGAAATTTATTACAATCGGAAATTTAACTGTACATCAGTTGAAGATGAAAGTCACTAGATATGTGAAAGAAAATGCGGCTCCGAGATCTTTCAAGAATCGTTCAGTTCCATTTTCTAAAATGGATGCAGTAAAAAAGAAAGTTGAGCAGCCAATGCAAAAAGCCAAAATTAACTTTGCGACTTTGTCGTTATTTCAAAGAAACGGGAAACCCACAATTGGAGATTTCCAATTCCACGGACGGAGGAGTTAGTTAATTGGCTCAAAAATAGATAATTCTTTTTCCAAATTATTCGGGCGTATATAAAGATTTCAATAGATGATGAATCAAGTTTTCAAGTTGCCCTACATCTGAACCTCCAGTAAATATGGACTATCCAAGAATCCAAACGATTTCAGGGTGAACTCAACCATCAGTACAAACACCACCAAAGCATTGAAAGCTGTATTTGCAACTATATGGTTATCTGATATAAAAGAAAGCGATATTGGGACTGATATATTGCGAAAGCAAAATTGAGTTTCTAACCTCAGCTCCAGCTCCAGTCTTCTCTCCATCTAATGGTGAAACAAAGCGATGCGTTAGCTATTTTAAGACATTAATAAAAAAAATATTGTTATATGGGTTTTCATCCAAAAACCGTTTGAGTCCATCTGACGACTGTCGAAAGCAACGAAAAAAGGTGGTGGACTGGAAGTCACATGAATTAAATCCATCATAGGAAATTCACTTTGGTTGATCATGAAATGAATGAAGTATCACCCAAACTTTTTGCATTTATCTCCGATTTAAAAGTATAAGGCATCTACTAGATTTACATATTATTGCTGGTTTATCGAATTTCCGACTTTTTTTCCCCTCGTTGGTTCCAATCCATTCTTGATATGACATTCTTGTTGCGAGTATATCACTAGCTAATTTCACATGCGTTAGGATGTGATATACAGTTTTCGCATGACGTTATCCAATACGATCAGGAACAGCATTGGCATAAGTACACTTCCTTTCCTCACTCCCTGAGTGTTGAAGTTTATTCCACTTTGCCTTTGTATTAGACTTGGGTTTCAGTATCCCGATACATTTCGTGAGTTCATTTAATTTTTTTGCGATGTTTATTCCATAAAATGTCTGCTATATTACGGCTTCAATTTATTGTGCTAAATACGAGTTCAAAATAAACAAAAATCAGGTGTAGTAAAAAGTTCCATTGATTCGATTGTACTGTTAAAGTTGCACTGAAAACTTCTTCCTGGTCTGGCACCAACTTGTTTGTTCCCAACTTGTTTGTACCTTCAATGCAAGTTCCCGTTTGAGAACCTTAGGATGGAATGTTCATTACTTATTAACCCAATGCGTTCCTTATTAACCCAATTAAGAAATTTTAAGTGTTAGTTTTATAATAAAACAAAATTGTAAAACCAAAATAAAAAATAAAAGTATTACGATATAAAATTTGATTATGTTCTTAATTAAATTAATATTTAGAGTAATTAATTTATGTTCTATAATATTAACAAATTCTAAATGCTGTAATAATTAAAAGGTAAAAAAAATCATTTCCATCATTACTGAATTGAGAGCAAAAAAAAAAATATTATTCTAATCTTAAAAATAAAGGTTCAACATTTTCCATTTCCATAATCCACATTTTCGGCCCCAAGACCGAACCTTGAGGAACACCACAGTTTAATATAAGAGTACTACTTAATGTATTAGATATTTTGACTCATTGTTTTCGAGTACTAAGATATGAACGAAACCATAAACCTGGTAAACCTCTAAATCCAATACCATCCAGTTTTGTCAGTAGTATGTTATGATCTACTGTATCAAAAGCCTTCGTAACATCAATAAAATTGGCAGAAACTAAATTTTTTGTATTAATATCATTGAAAATTGGCTATACATCGGCAGGCCCGGACGATACCATTCCAGTGGAATTGCAAAAACACTCGTCGAGCATTCTTTCATGGCTGGAGGTGATCTTCAGGGGGTGTTTAAAGCTGAATTATATTCCTAGAAAATAGACGGAGATTAGGGTGATTTTTATCCTGAAAACGGGGAAGAATTCACAGGCCTACCCAAATGACCTAAGACCTATAACTCTACCATCCTTTCTGTTGAAAACATTGGAAAGACTTATTGACGTGTACATACGTGCAAAAATAAAACTCTAGAGAGATCTTTGAATACGGCTTTGCATTCTCTGGTACGAACAATTGAGAAATCAATCCACTCGAAAGAGTACTGTATGGTAGCCTTCCTCGATGTAGAGGGCGCCTTTAACAATGTCAGGTCGGAGGCAGTTTAGGAAGGACTGTCTTTCTTAAATGTGGACTACCCTTTAAGGAAGTTGATAAATCAGATGCTAGAATGCAGGATTGTTAACGCGGAGATAGGGGAATCCATCATTAGGAGGCGAGTAGTTAGAGGAACTCCGCAAGGTGGTGTCTTATCACCTATTTTCTGGAACATAGTAATCAATGGACTACTTTTGGAACTGGGGAGGGAGGGAATAGGGATGATAGCGTATGTTGATGACGTAGCGATCGTGATCTCGGGTAGATACCTAAGCACGATTAGGAAAGTCATGCAACACGTGTCTTCTCATCATTACAAAGTGGGCTAGCAAAGGTGGGCTGGGTATAAATCCATCCAAAACAGAGCTTGTACTCTTCACCAAGAAATATAAAATTCCGGTAGTCGTCTTTCCTACCCTAAAAGGCACGGCACTGGTCTTTACTGATAAGGCAAGATTTCTGGGCATAATTTTCAACAGTAGACTAAATTGGAAGCCCATTATTTTAGAGAGAGTAAAGAAGTCTACCATGGCTCTGTACTCATGTAGGAACGCCGTCGGTAGGAGATGGGATCTAAAACCAGAGCTGGCACACTGGCTCTTCACCGCTGTAGTCTGACCGTTTCTAATGTATGGGGTGAGTGTGTGGTGGCCAGCACTAGACAAGAAAACTTATAAAAATGTGATAGAGAAGGTACAATGAACTTCCTGCTTGCTTATAAGCGGGGCACTGAGGGCAACCCCTACACATGCTCTGGAGGCTATGCTCAACCTTCTTCCTATCAACATCTTTGGTAAGCTGAGAGCGGCAACTACGGCTGCATGACTCTCTGCCGTGTTTGAGAGGAAATGTCTACAGACGGGCCACTCGACGATTGGCAGTTTGCTAAAGGAGGATTTGGCGAATAGTGACTACACAATACCGATTGTATGCTTTGAAAAAGGCTTCCGGTCCCTTATTCGCTCAAGGAAATCCTGGCAGAACAGGTCAACAGTGGAAACTAGAAGTAAACAATTGTACACTGACGGCTCCAAACTAGATGGCAAAGTCAGAGCTGGAGTCTATTGTGACACATTAAATGTGCATATATCCGTTCGTCTTCCTGATCACTGCAGTGTGTACCAGGCAGAGGTGGTAGCGATTGAGGAGGCGCTGACTTTGTTGATGCATAATGTCATATCCACAAGGGATATAACAATATATGTGGACAGTCAGGCGGTAATCAAGTCGCTGGAATCAGTTTCTCTGACGTCCGTGGTGGCATTGAAATGCCGCTCATCTCTTAACGAGATGAGTGAGCAACTAAATATCCAGATAGTCTGGGTCCCCGGTCATTCAGGCGTTCTGGGAAACTGTAAGGCTGACGAACTGGCAAGGAAAGGTATAACTCTCCAATTGAAACCGGAAAGGGCAAACCTAGGGAGGCCTTTAGCAGCACTTTTTATGGCGCTTAAAAAGGAGGCGATAGCTTCGGCACAGAAGAGGTGGAGTAACACCATAACATGCAATGTAGCGCGGCATGTCTGGCCAAAACTGGAGTTGAAGCGCTCCAAAACACTACTATCCCTACGTATACCTGACTTAAGTATAATCGTGGGGGTGCTTACGGGGCAGTGCCTCATTGGAGAGCATGCGAGGAGGCTTGTGTTAATGGTAAATGACTTCTGTAGAAGATGTTATGATGAGGCGGAGGAAGAGACTGTAAGCCACTTCCTCTGCTCATGTCCGGCGCTAGCTTACAGGAGGTACAAACATCTGGGCGAGTATTGTTTCGACGGCCTTATGGATCTCGAGAACTGCAATGTGCGAGATATCTTACGCTACATAAGTAGCTCTGAATGGTTCCAATGAAGGTGAAAGGGGAGTAGGATCCTTTGGTATCACAATGGGCCGTCACCGATCTAAGTGGGCGTTAGCAGCCACTCTAACCTAACCTAACCTAACCTATCATTGAAAATAGTACTCAAAAACTCAATTAAAGCGCCTTCAGTGTTATCCAAAGGATAAAGAAAGAAAAGGAGGGATATTCTTTTTTTAATGAGGTATATGTATCACTCTTTTGATTATTAGATTGCCTTAAATTCTGGCGTAATTGCTTTATGGTTTCACCAAAATATATGTTAAATGTATTAGCCATTACTTGCGCATCATATAGTTGAGAATTTCGGTACCAAATACATTTAATTGAATTTTATGTTTGTCCTCCATTAATAATTTTCTCTGTTAAGCGCCATTTTTTTTTAAATCGCAATTTTAACTACCTAATTTCGTCATATAATAAGCACTTTTAAGTATTGGTATTTATTTCTTGATTTATTTGGTAAATTAAAGAATCAAATTTATCTTAGAATTATTTAGATGTTTTTTTAGAGATTTCGCCAACTTATTTTTTAGTGCAATTTTTTTATATAACTCATTGGAAATCCAATTTTGTTTCTTAAAATAGCGTTTCAAAGTAATAACAGGACTTGTACATTCTTTTATATAAGTCGATAATAAAAAGTTCAAATGCTATATTAACGTCTGCTTCTCTCATCACCTGCACCCATGTTTCATTAGATAAAACTGTATTTACTTTAGTGTAATTCATTTTTAAAATTATTTTAGATACAAATTTATTTTGTGTTGAGGCTGAACAATTATCAATAATTAGAGACAACAAGGAATGATCAGTCAACCTAAAATTAAAAATTTCAGGTGAAAAATCAAAAGAAGAGACGCCTAGAGCGCACGAAAATATGGTCAATTATTGTTGCATAATTATTTGTTATCCTTGTGTGCGTGCTCACTAATGAACTTAATCCAAAAGAAGCCATCATTACCAGATAACTATCAACTTCAGCATCCCTATATTTAGATATATCAATATTTATATCACCAACAATTATTAAATTTTTAGAATGAATTTTGTGCAAATATCTAGAGAAATATTCAATATTTATGTTTTGAGAATGATGCCGGTAAATACATAGAACGCAAACTTTTTTAAAATTTATGGAGCAATTCATTTTTACAATGTCAGCTACATCCAAATTAAGAACACTAGAGGTGAACTGAATATAACCTTTAACATATACAATGATACCTCCTGATTGGTAGTTATTGTTACAACAGCCTACGGTTTGAAAATCTGGAATATGAAAGCGATTGCTGGACTTTAGCTCATCAGTATAGTTATCCAAACTTCGGATAGAAAAATTAAATCGGGTGGAATATTATAGGTTGCAAAATGTGAATAAACTTTATCGAAATTTTTTCTTAAGCTATTGGTATTTTAATGGATGACCATAAATTTTTCAGAAGAGGTAGAAGAGGGATCAGAATGTGTTACATGACCTTGATGACTATTATCTAGAAATGACATAATAAAAAATGAATATTATTATATTTTAACTACCTACGATTGACTTAAGGTCCCCTTGGTTTTTAATTACAAAAATTATGCTTCCATCATCCTCCCTCATCAGTATTGTGCCGTTTCGAATCCAAAGATATTTAAATTTCAGCTTAAGTTTTTGGTCTCTTGCCTGGTTGTAAAGTTGACGCTTAGCATAACTGAGGCTTTCATTTATAAAAATTAATTTGTCTGACGTGTAACCACAGTTTGACAGCTTTAGCGAAGTTTTACATTTTGCATTATTATACGTTGCTTTATTATACGGACGTGTATGACCTCATTAATTTTTTGGGCACCGGAAGCCACTTGTTTCTTGAACACTGTGGTAACAACAATCAACCTTTGTTGGCGATGTTATCAACCGTGTCTATCAGATCCGCATCACTGGTAGTTTCTAGTATTCCCATAATATCGATCGCAGATCTTAATTTATAGTCTTCAAACAACTGTTCGTAGCGTTCTTTTTCAGTTTCCAACGACGAAACTTTCGATGCCAAAATAATAATTTGTTCCCGCAAGCTTTTAATTTCATCTATTGCCTTTTCAAAAGATTCTATGCAATTAGAGATCTATCCATGATTAACCCTTATTTCTTTCCTAAAATTAACCATTTTATTAAATGAATTATCAATGGGGTCCAACATTTCTCTGCTCGGGGAAGCTGGAAAATCATCATTTAGACGAATTATTTTCTTTTTAGCTTCGCAGAACCATTTTTTGCTCTCTTACAATAAACTCATGGTCAATTTTTGAAATGGCCACACATTCAAAATGAAACATATTACTACACCCATCGCATATAGGTTTTGGCAAACTGTCTCTATTTAATTTTGCTTTTCGAATCAATTTGTAATTTTAAGGCGAAAACTAGTCCAATTTATTACAGCCTATGGATTGCAGGAATTATATTATTGTACAATTATGTTAAAATTTTTAGAATTAATTATTTTTATTATTTCAGATGAAAATTAATTCAATTTATTACAGATTACAGCTAAGAGTAATTGGTTCATTAATAGATTTCGTTTTCAGGGAACCTTTGCAGATTACAGATGAACGGTGGCGGAGCTGCTGGTAAGAAATTGCAGAATGCAGAATAGTTCATTAAAATTGTGATTGTCTTATACTAACAGTAGTTTAAATATTGGCTCCCGGGAAACCGGACCAATTCTATCATTACTGACATACCTTTCCTTTTCCCTACCCCACAAATATTTACTAACTATTGGCTGTCACGATGTCTATAACCGGGTCAATCTCAATAATTTAACTAACATCCTGCCTTATCCTTCCAAGTTTATGTAAAAATCAATCACTCAATCAACAATAAAAGGGCTTAATATCTTAATATCTAATTTAATTAAATCCTAGAACTTATCTATACTAATACCTCTTATTTTTAACATAATCTCTTTAAGACATTTAACCGATCCGGAAATTGTTTTGCACTCTGTATAAAAAATGTAATATATCTTGAAATATTTTCATTTTACTTAAGCGTAACGATGGCAATTTTTTTTTTAAATCGTCAATGTATTAGTGTGTTCGTTCACTATACCGAAAACGTGCAACGCCGAATTAATGGTTGGTTAAGTTTAAATAGAAATCAGTTTGAAAAAACATCTTGATCGAGCAACAATTGCGTAAAAACTAAATAACGACTATAAGCAATATAATGGGTATGCCGTTTACGCAAGGAAAATATGGTACAACGGTTATGATAGAACCACCTAAGATCATGAATAAGTCTCAAACGGGTGCGACCACTTCAACGAACCGAGTACAGATTGTGCGGGTCCAAAAACTTATTACCGAGGTGCAAATTACGATTCAACAAAATAAATCATCAACATCCCGTTAAGTAAATAGTATACGAGTTCGTATGATAATTTTAAATGTTTGTAACTGTTTTTTGCTGATGCATTTAAATTGAATAAAAATTATTTGAACAAATCCCTTTGTTTTTTTAATTATTCAGAGAACTCATTGGCCAAAAGGTTTGTAAATCATCGATAACAAAGTCCAATCATGGCGGTCATAGTAACCGTTATGTTCACTATACCTTTGATACCAATAGGAATTGGTACCTCACGTGTGACGCTCAATAAAAATGTGCTACTTAAATTATTTTGTTGGTTTTTTATTTTGTTACCACCGGCTTTGATTTAGCCGGTCAAGTCGATCGGCTATCATTGTTTACCAATTTCGTAAAAGTAAAAATCACCGTTTCAAGTACGATATAAGCGTTTTTGATCGATCCAATATACAAACGAGTATATAAATTCATAACATAATGGTCAAGGGCAATTTATTTAAGAAAATTAAAGATCTTCAATTTTTCAATCGCTGCGTCGTTTTGAATTCAAATTCTTCAAACGACTTGCTCGTGTAAATTTGGAGGCCTGTTCTTTTCAAATAACTGGTTTGGATATTACAAGAATAAAAAATAAAGAATGGCCAATGTGGTCAGAGGGCAACAGTATGTCTGATAGTAATAATTGATGACTTAAATAGAGTTGGCAAAACTCAGACTGATTTTTATGAAAATGTATATCCGTGTTCTCTTGACCCGATCTAGCAACCAACAATAGGGCACGAATTATGCACTTTCAGATCGCATATGTGTCAAATTCTAAGAGAAGGTTTTCAATCATTACAGATGTAATAGATAAGATTTCATGAGTTGCCTGCCAGTTTGATGAGAAGTGCTGTCTGGTTGACCTAAATATTATACCCTATAGAGAAGCGCAAATATATTATAACCACCACACGTAATAACAGATCAGTTCATGCTAGCAGAAACGCGTTGGAGGCTGAAATCTTAAGATTTTAGTAACACAGCAATGGACAAAGTTCAAGTTACTTAAAAAAAAAGGCCGGTTAACATAATATAGACCAACATGGAATTATTGGAAAGGTGACAGACATGTTTTAAAATTGTACCGATAATAGTTTATCAATTTTTTTTCCAGAGTTATTCTTGAAGTTGGGCGATGACAACGATAGCATATTTATCCCGTTTAACACTAACGAATCTTCTGCATTGGTTTGTGATTATATGGCTAATATTGGTGCATCTGAAATAAACAATATTCCAAACAGTCGGTTTTGGATCTGTGTTTTAACACTAATACGCACGTAATACGCACGTATAAAATTAAAGCCTGTGATGATATTGCGGGTTACACGAGTATTTTCTATACTCCAATGTCGATCGATTTATCGTACGAATATTGGGACAACCTCAACTTTACTAAAAATATCTTTTTGACTACTCGCGCACTGACGTCTGTCCAATGTATACATTTTTAATTAATGTTAATTGGAGCAATGTTCTGACAAATATCAATGTTGACCATGCAGTTCATTTTTTCAACGATTTATGATATATTTGTATTAAAAAGTTTGTCCCTAAAATGAAAAAGTCATCAGCTAGCATAAACAGCTTAATCGTCACGTTCCCTTCATTTACTATTTGATAAAAGTTTAAGCAAGGTTAAATTCCCAGATATGTGGAAATCAGCTTTCCTTACAGCGATACACAAAAAACTGATCACGAAATGACGTAACAAAGTAAAGGGGCATTGCACTAATGTCCTGTACCCCGAAGATGTTTGAATGTATGGTTAAAGAGGTTCTATTTTTCCATATAGCAAGCAATTGATCAGGTCACATCAGCATGGATTTTATCCAGGCCGGTCTACTGTTACTGGCACTTTTCCGGAGCAATTTAACAAAATCCGCAATATTTAAACTCCAGGTTGATGTTGTTTATACAGACTTTGCTAAGGCTTTCGATAAACTAAACTGCCTTTTATTGTTAGATAAGCTTAGTAAGCTCAATTGCGACTTTATACCGCTCAATTGGCTAGGGTTTTACTTGACTAATCATAAAATGATGACATATCTTCCGATAGCTTCACGGTATTCTCTGGTGTACGCCAAGGAAGCCATTTAGGACTATTGCTGTTCCTGCTATTTATCAATGATGTTACAAAATTATTGGAATTTGCAGAGTGTTTATTATTCGCGGACGATATAAAATTTTTTTCGGATAGATTTAGGTTCCAACAAGGTTTGAATGGTTTTTGTGATTGGGCTGATCGAGACAAACCTAAGCAGCGTTTAATTTAAGAGTATTCTCTTACACATAAGATTTTAAAATGGGTGGAGTCAGTAAATGATTTGGGGATAGTTTTTAGCTTTGACATGACGCTCAACTTCCATATTGACGCGATCATTAATAAGGCCTACTCAAAGTTGTGTTTTATTAAGCGATACTCGAAAGATTTTGATGATTTGTGAACCTTTAAATCATTATATTCATCATTTGTGAGGTCGCATATCGAAAATGCCAGCGTTATATGGTATTCATTCTACGATATTCATACTAGGAGAATAGAGGGCATACAAAAGCAATTCTTAAGGTTTTTTTATGGAAATTGCCATCCTCCGGAAAGGGTGATTTTAAACCTTATCATGATAGATTTTAAACCTTATCATGATAGATGTTGCCTTCTGAGTATACAGTCACCGTCGTTTAGGCGTAAGTGTGCAAGTGCCACATTTGCGCGTGATATACTTTGTGGTAAGGTCGATTGCCCAGAGCTGCTATCTCTTTTCAATATTTACACTCCTCAATGTATGTTACGACCACGTAATTTGTTTTTTTATCCCGACTGCGTGCACTATCTACGCGTATTTTGATCCTGCAGCGCGTATATACAACGCGACTTGAATAGTGTATTAATGTGGTTCGACTTTAATATTTCGCGGGACCCTTTAAAAAATTTATCTCTTTTAATATTTAATATCATTTTGTAGTTTAAGTTTTTGGTTTTGAGGGTATTCAATATCCATAATTTGTTCCATTGCGCCCGTGTAAAAGCAAAAGTAGTACGGCATCGTTATTTCAACATCAACTTAGAGTGAACATGTGGGCAGGCATAGTCGATGGAAAATTGAATGGTCCATTTTAAATTATCACGTCGGATCATTAGGGAAATTTATCTAAACTTTCTACAAAACGATATTCGGATGAATTACTTGAGGACGTTTCTACAAACACGTAGAAATACGCATTAGTAGTAAGACAACACCTCAACGTAAAATATTTAGATCTCGAAATTTTCTTAAGTGCATATTTTGAAAACATAACATACTTTGTGTAAAAAATTAGTTTATTATTTTCCCGTAAGCGCCACTTAAAATTCTGCAAAAATTTTTGAAGAACAAAAATGTCACACAAAACTATTGCTTTTATTTGACAGAAGATAATACAGCATAGAAAATAATGTAATGGAAAGGTACATTTTCTAGATCGTTATAAAAAAAAAATTAAACAAAAGAACTCTTGTTTTTTTTTAATGAATTTTTTGGTGGTAGATTTAAATAAAAACATTTAAAGTAGAGTTACAATTGAGCCTTCAACAGTTCGAAATAACTTTACATGGCTCTCTTATCACCCTGCTTCGTTTGATCCACCACTTCTGGGAATATTCCGTACATTTTTACAAAATAAAAAAACTTATAATTTTGGTGGTCAGCGAGTCATAAATCACGAATCTGAATTTGGTTCGCTACGCAAGGTATTCGTAAAAAATATTGTATTACTCGCTAGACAACTTAGTTTCCAAGAAGTATAAGAAGTTGATGTGATCAAATTGGAAGAAACAGAACAACAAAGTTTGAGAATAATACTGAGCTGATAGAAATAGGAAATCACGTCTTGCAATCGCAATTGGAAACGCATCAAATCGATTTGCATTATCATTATTAAAACTTTAAATGGTACCAGCAGCCTTACAAAATAATTAAAACGGAACCCAGAAATAAAACTCAGAAACATTTTAAATGGCAACATTTCATCTAAATCAACGGCTATAGTAAAACCATTCGTCTATGTTCCAGTTTAAGTTTCAGTATATCTAGCAAACGCTATATACCCAGTCACTAGCTCATATTCTCCGTCAAAAAAATAATTCTTCTGCCTTAGGAACGGATTGCTTATAATTTGTATGAATTTATATGAAAAAATTTATAATTCGATATACGGAATTTCGATTTAGTGCCAGCTTTTTCGGAAGAAGTCTCTTTTATAAAGTGTGGTTCTGTTTGTTTTTCTTGAGAATACTTTTTCTAGAAGTCTGTAAAAATCCACTGAAACCAGTGCGTACATAAACGAAGTTTTGCAAAAATAATTCAAATATGGAATTCCAGCGATGTCATTTCGATGATTGCTATTGTTTGCTATTCTTGTCCGTTCTCACCTGACATTTACTGAAATCATAACAAAAATGTTTTGGCTGGTTTTATAATGATCCTGAAATTTTGGAATATTTTTCAATAAAGCAGTCAATTAGGTCCTTCAGATTAACAATTTTATTTTGAAGTATACTATGGCTTACCATTCGCAAATGTTGGTTTATTGGCACTGAAATAAAGTGTTTCAGGCAATGTTTAATTGTTTGTCTAATTTATTCATTAATGGTGACGCTAAATAATAAGGAACAAATTGAAGTGAGAGTTTCAAAAGAGGAGCAAGTGAAATATCATTGTTTTTAGCATCGAAGTTAAAATTAGTTCTTTCTCTGGTTATTTGACACATTTTTCTTATTTTGGGTGATATTGTATAACAGCACCAGTTTGCTACCTACTGTGCAGAGACCTAATACGATTAATGTTAAAGTCACTATACCTCTTTTGACCAGTATCGATTACTATCTGCGTAATTATATAAAAGATAACACGATAAAAGAACAAAAAAATAAAAATACCCGTAAGGTTTGTTATTAGAAAACTTGTCACACATCTTATCAGTATTCGATAACTTTTATCAAAATTAGATATTCGAATATCAATCCCATTTGACATTTAGGTGTGCATTAGTTAGTTGCGATACGGTAACTTCCAAATTATAAAAATATATTAAGGCGATGGGTAGCCTTGCTATGTACGGTTGATAAATATAAGGAAACCTGAAGACTTACAGTGAATAACTAAATAATGAAAATATATAATTGCGTGAATCAGCAAATTTGCACTTAGTTCTACTATTATTACGATTTCGATATCGTTTTTCTATAATCTGTAACTGTGCATCATTAATTTTTTCAGAAATTACTTATACAAAAATTACTGCGATACAGTAAAAATCCTTTCATCCAGTTTTACATTTTATTTTTCTGTTTACGGTAAAACCAAAAGAACGAGTGAGAGAATTTTTATCTTGTGGTATATCATTCCAAACATTGCCAAAAGTCTGCTTAACGCCTTAACATATCGGTAATCTTTTTAAAAAGCTGCTTGTATTAAGTTGAAAATGAAACAGGTACCAGATCAGAAACTAATTGATTGAAATGATCCAAGCAAAATTGCGAGCATTTAACTATAGCACAATCAATCAAAAATTGAAACAATAATAATAGAAGAAGCTTACTTCCATACTGCTACCAGTGGCCATTCAAGATTACAACAGAAAACCATAGATTAGATAAACCATATTTCGACCATAAAGACCATATTTAGAGTCTAGAATCTAAATTTTTGGCCTTATCGCCAAAGGTCAGTCATATGTGTATGCTACGTATTTGCATGCAACTAAGTAGTCAACTTGTCAATTATTTATGTTTATGCGCCCACTGATATAAGCCAACCTAAAGATAAAGACTCATTTTACAGAAATTTTGATGATCTGATCAGACTGACTTATGTTAAAGATAAGTTCATATTACCGACATAATACTCCTAAAAATATCCACTTGGAAACATGCAAAACACCCTTGTAAGACATCTAGAAGTCAATTTGACCTTATGTTAATTACTATAAGGCAAGGTCTCAGGTCATCCAAAATGTGAGATCTTATCGGTTGGCTGCAAAATTTTTAGGCAGTGATAATCAATTTGGCGCTGGTAACCATGTCACTGCTAAAGTCAAAATACCAGACAAATGCCGATAAGTTGTACAAGGTGTTGATCACACCCGTTATCATGTATGGGTGTGAGATTTGGACACTGACGAACGAGTATGACAGATGATTAAGGTCATTTGAGCGAAAAGTAATGCGCATGATATTCGAACCCAAACGGAACAATGATGATACTTACAAAATTTTATTCAACCATATGAGATTAGGAATTTAATGAAAATTTCGTATCACGTCTCCTCGGGTCTAGAAAAATACGAATAATAAGCTCGGGATCGAATCCGATGGAGACAATATATATATGGTTAAAGTACAATATTTTACGGGACCAGTTACCAGTTACCTATAGGTATCGTATAGATCGGTCACTAAATTTATTGGTATCAACCATTATTTGACATGTTCTCAATATGTTTCAAAGGTTTTGTGTATGATAACACTACCTACAGACGTACCTACAGACTTGTCACCGATAAGTAATTATAGCTATAGTATATCACAGAAGGACACCGTTCCGGATTTAAAACATACAAATACTACTATTTAGAACATTCTCGTTACTAAGATAATGTTAATATGCGTAATTTGAATGATCTTGTCTAAATACTACGAACGATCCATAATTGAGAAAGTAATGGTAAAACGATGTTATTTGCTAGACAATAAGTTGTGAGTAATTTTAAATTAATTAGGCAATAAGAATACTCTAAAATCAATCAAAAGTCCCCGACAAACGCAATTTGCTCAAAAATCGTTAAAAAATTATCTTATCTAAAAAATGTCAACTAAACATATATACTCCAACACATTGACTTAACTAGGCCTTTATATTCATTTTAAGTATGTATTTCTTAAAAAAACGACGAGCGTTTTGATTTTTTTTGTTTATTTGTATTTGTTAAATAATCGACCTTGTATTTATTCAAGTATATAAGTATACACAGATTATATTAAAAAAGTTTTAGTCGACACAAGTTAGCTAAAGTGAAAACATTGATTTTAAATTTTTGTGATTTAAAAAAAACTATATAAAAATATTAAAAATTTAAAGATGGCAGTCAGTTTTGAAAAAGAATTATTAAAGTCAAAGAAAACGGTCATGATTTCACCACCCATGACTAATCATTCAGCCTCATCAGAAAATCCATCTACATCGCATAGTGGTTTCATTGTGACAAAAAAAGTGATGATTAAATCGCAAGTGATCTATGAGACAACAATTATTCAGAATAATCGTTAAATAAGGAATAACAGTCAGCATTTATTTGGGACCAAATTAAATAGGTGAACAACATGCAATATAATAATGGTCACGGGCCGTTAACTGGACTCAAAATACTAAACCGATACAATTTTATGGATATATTTAATTTAAATAATTAACTGTTATAATTACAAATAGAAATAACAATTCTGTGATATTTTAAAACCATATAATAAATATAAGTGTTAATCATATGTATTATCTAGGACTCTAAAGAACTGTTATAAAAATATAAAGTGAATAAATCTTAAACTTCGAGTGTATTATTTTATATATTTTACTGTTGTTTGTTTTATGAGTGACCTTTAAATATAAACTACGTGTCAATTTAAATACATAATATAGTTTCATAAACAATCAATATAATGAGACGCACTTGAATCATGTTTTATTGTATTCTGCTTATATGCAATAATGACAAATATTCGATGACTTATATTACTTCGACTTTACAAATTTACAACATAACCGACTCGTATCGCAAACAAAAACCAACTAAAAAAATTTAAGATTTTGTTTTTATTTAGATCCGAACAAAAACAAAATATATAAACGTCGTTTTATTCAATATGCGCCTACGGTCTGCGTCTCTTTCTATTGTGTAAACAAATGAAAAAAAATAAAAGTGATCGAAAGTATGCTGTGGTGCCAGATTTCTGAATTTATAATTACTGTTGCAGCGACCATAAATTTCAATAGCACTCGTTATTTTCTAAAGGTTGCAGCCCTTAAATTTTTTTTACTGCATTAGTGCTATTAAAATTAAACAAAGGACGTTAGCCATCATTTTGGTGTCGATATATTTGCCGAATTTTTTTTTTTGCATGATTTTCTGATCTGAAATTTTCCATGGCTAAGATCCTATTTGTAGGTTTACATTTTAATTGTACCATTACCATATGATTGTACCGTTCGTTTAGATTACAATGCACATGCACCGTTTCTTTGTCCAACTTGCGTTTTTAAGTTTAGTTGTTATTCTAATATACTTTATCCAGTTGCCAAAATATCTGTAACATCTGAAACTTTTGTATATTTGATATACACCTAGTGTACATGATCATATCCTTTTGACCTTTGTCCTTTTATTAATCCTTCAGATCTTCTCTTTAGATCATCTAAATTTTATCGAAAACTTATACTTCATCTAAGAATATAAGCATGTCTGCTTATTCTCAAGTGAGTCGATTATGTCTTATTTTATGAACTTGTTCTATAGTTGAGTGATTTCTCTAAAACCCAAATTGCTGTGGTAGGATCAAACTTAGATTTTTCTAATCGGCTTAAGTCAATGAGCTTAATCATTCGTTTTTCAGATAATTTTGACAATTTTTATCATTTGCTGGTTTTGTTTGGTTTGAGGATCTTAATTACTTTTGCCGCTTTCTATTGACGTGGGGCATATTTTAGGCTAAAGACTGCAATTATTATTTGAACCAATTTGAACCCGAGTTCCTTTTTTGGAAGGATTTTTACGATTTGGCTAGTATAATTGGATCAAAGCCACGAACTTTTTTTTTACTTAAACTACGCTTGATCTCACCTTTCAGCTTTAATTTACTCTATTTAGTGAACTTGCCCATGCTGCATGATAAATAGTCCTGTTAAACATTTCGAGTTCATCTTCCAACGGTTTTATTTAGCTTAAAAGTGAAAAGGGAATGTGTTCCGAACTTCCTACTTTTAATCTTTGAAGCTCTTTGGATTCTTTAAATCATCTATAGTTGTAGGATCATGGTGCTCTTTACAATTTATTTTGCAGGGATGTTTATACTTTCGGTTAACATCCTCTTGGAAGTACAATTCCAGCACATCTTATGCATTTGGCTCGTTTCTGTAATATTTCTGCGGGTGGTTGAGAACTTGGTATTTTTGCATTAGGGTTGAATTTTTTTGTGCTTCTATTTTAAGCCTCATATTGAGAGTAGTTTTTATGTTAGTTTTTATTCTATTTTTATGATTTGGTTGTTCTCATTTTAGGATATCCACGTTAATTCTCTTCTTCTTTTGGTTTTTGGCAGGAGATATTCACCCAAAGCTGTTTTTGGAGTTGAACTGCTGGCTTAGTGATTAGCTTGAGAATTCATGTTTTCACTTTTTAGAAGGTAATTGTCTTCCCTCTAGTAACCAATTCCTTTCATGAGAGGTTCTTCAGCAGTGAGGAATTTTTTTTGGCTAATGTACGAAGCGGTTAAGTAACCGTTGTTAATCGATTAATTAACCACTGTAAAACGGCATGAGTTATCTGTGGTAGCAAGAAAGTCGATTTTACATATTTATTTTTCGTTTTTGCTCGCTTTACTGGATCCTTAAACACCAAATTACCCACAAATCTCAGATCTTCTACTTCCGTATTTACTAACGCTGCGATTATAGTAAACCCTTTTATAAATAATGCGATGCCAGCACCTTTGGTGGTGTTTTACTTCACTAGATTTCAGAAGGCGGTGAGTGACCTATAGAATTGATTTCGTAAAATCTTAAAGCAGCGCAGTAAGGCTACTTAGTAACAGAATTGGAGTGCTACGCTGTGGACCTGTGGTGCTTAAATTACAAAAGTTTCATCCACATTTATAGGGGTATCCTTTTGTCATCGATACCGATTGAAAATTATAGGTGGCAGTAAAACGCTTGAACAATTTCAGTGACAATTTTACTGAAACCAAATGGCAAGTCAAGTAAAATTGTATATGGCTAGTCGCTTTAGATGCAAAAATAAATAAAGCTGTGAATTTTTTCAAGCAACCAGCCATCGGAAGAGCAGTGGTGTCCACTAGACCATTTCACAAATTCTTTGTTGATTTCCTAGGCCCTATCCGCATTAAAAAACTTTGCGGATGTATCAGTAACATTATTGTGTAATTTTGCATATGGGTACTCCCGTTTGTTCTCCGCTCGTGTATGAGTCAAAACTCGTAGATCGAACTTTATTATCTGCCTGGGAGGCTTGTGAAAGATAGCCGCCGCATTGCGCAACTCTATTCGTAATACTCTGTATTGATCCGCTCACTATGTCGTATTCGGTTAACATATGGCATTGCTTGGTCACGTCAATGCGTTATTACAATTGTTGGATGAGCATGTTTCGAACGAAATCGTTTCATCTAAATCTGAACGCCTTAATTTATTCTAAGCACGTTACAGCATTATTGCTAATGAAAAGAGTGCTAAACGATAATCTCCGTAGCAAACAACGTACTCTTCGACTTGGCCAGGCCGTTTCTGTCCGATCGATTTTGTTGTTGCGTTGTTCTAGTGGACAAACTGCCTTGCTTACAAGTTTAACGATATAACGTATTGTTTATTGCGGTGGATGATGGGGAAGTCAAGAAAAGCGATGAGGAGAGGGAGAGGTGGAAGAAGGGATAACTTGGTAATAAATAAACAATTTGGGGAAAAAAAGTTTTTTTAAATAATTATAAAATAAAAAAAAATTTAAAAAAAAAATTGTTTCGCCTTTCATGCAACTTTGTCCACTGGGGTGGCACAATAACGGTTGTATAGTGGAGATAATGCTTTACATTTGAAAACTTATATAAAAGTTATGTGTAAGCTACATTTAGATATGATTAGGGAGACGTTCGTGCTCATAAAAATAGTGACGACAAAAATATTTAAAGCCTAATTTTACATCGGCTTTAATGTTAGAACTGGTCTGCACCCATTAATAAAAAATGTTGATAAGACCTCTTAATAATTTGTAACGTCTAATAACCAGGGTTGGGCGTTTTACATGTAAAAAACGTTTTCTCCATTTTACATGTAAATAACGTAAATTACAAAAAAATGTGTATATTACAAAAATATGTAAATTATATTTAAAAAACGAGAATCCGTCCAGAAATAATTTAAAATATTGAATAAAAGATACAAACATTTGTTTATAAGAATAACTTGCATTAGAAAATCCAATTAAATATTTTATTTAAATGGTTAATCATAATTATTTTCAACTTTTAGTTATCTACATTGAGACTATACAAATCACCTATCCTTCTACAATGCCATCTGTTTACGTCTTAAACTAGTTCTTATATTCGACAAAATAAACAACTAGTGACATAGTGCCATCTAGCTACATTTGAATAAACTAAAATAAAATATTTTTAAGAGTGCATATTTCTTTCGATATGTAGCGGAAAACTAATTGCAATTTGACGTTTAATCATAAATAAAATAATTCTCTGCAGTGAAATGAATGAAGTGAATCTATACTCGTTTGACTGGCTTTTAAATTTAAATCTTTATTAATTTCAAACAGGACATAATCAACCAAATTATCACTACCCGTCTCACCCTCATCAAATAAATGTATGCCTGAAATTACTAGCCCTATTCTATCCATTCGATAAAATGCCTATGCATTATGCCTTTGATGTCCAGTGCAGTAAAGAGGTAGCGAATATGATTATCGAATTTAAGCGTGGAACTGTAGTGAATTTTATTAATTCAATTTAATTTTTTTTACTCTAATTACAATTAATAATTTTTCATAACCTAAGTTTGCAGCAAAACCATTATACTAACCTTACCATAGAATTAATACTAGATAAATTGATTAATACATTAATAATTAAATTTGGGAAAAATATTCTTTTTGAAACCCAGCAAGGAGTTAGCATATAGATTTCCTTTTCAAGGAATTCTATATGCTAACTCCTCTCACGAAAAACGAAGCGTTCATCAAATTACATTTATTGATAGCAGGTGTCAAGATTTCATTGTCAAAATATTTCTTATCATAGGAAAGTTGCACTTTATTTTACATTTATACATATGTACAAATATCACAATAAATGTACACAAATACACTACACTGTAGTATATAGTCAATTTTTCTTTAATTAAGAGATTTGGTAACAGATGGCGATAATTGTAATGAAAAAGTTGATTTTTATTTTACAGTATGTATAAAATAATCGTTTACATTTTACATACATTTTACATGTAAAAAACCCAGTAAATTACATTTTGTAATTTACACGCCCAACTGTGCTAATAACGGGAAAAGTATAATATAATTAGTGGCTTGTGCATACTTTCCTCATAAAAATTTCAAAAAACATGAACCTAGCCACAAAAGACACCCCGAATTCAATTTGGCTATACTATTATTTTTTAAGGAATGGCTTCTATAGTTATCAAAATCTGATGTCTGTCCGATCGATTACCTAATTTGTTATCACCGATTATCAGTTGTTTCCTTATTGGCTAATAGGATCAAATATAATTAAACCTGATTGTTGGTTGATATAGTACGCGTCTTAAAAGTTGATACGGTAGGTCTAAATTTCGTGAAATCATCATCTAATTTCCAACTTTAAACTGAAATTGACGAAGAGGACGCTAATTTCCTCCGGCTGCTACTGGCAAATTGTGATATTGTTCCAATGCCTATTTGGACACATTATTTTGCATAAAGTACAGCAAAATATTTTTTCAATGACATGAATTTCGATTACTCATCACGAACTGCAATACTGATTGCAATTTTTTGTGCCTATACTTTAGTTCACAAGAACACTCGTAAATATCAGGGATGTGCGAAGTCAACAAACGTCGATGTCGACAATTATTGTCGACGCGTTTTTGTGGAGTCAACAATAACAAGTTTTGTCGACGTGAATTGTTGACACGTCAACAATAAAAAATAACAAAATAATAGTTTTGTTTGTTTCTTTTAATTTCTTTATTTTAATTTTGGATATAGACTCAGTTTTAAATTTTTGTTCCAAGGTGTCCGAAACTGACTGCAGTTTTTAAATGTTTTCTGGCCAAATAAGAAATTTCAAGACCTTTTAAGTGGGCTGTATTCCAAAAAACATTTAGGTCTTTAATCTTTTTTCTTTTAAATATTTAAAAATGTTTCTATTTTCTCTAAAGTGAGTGACTATAATCAGTGACTCAGTCAGTCCGGGGGTTGTGATAAGAGAAAATCAGTCACTTGCTCAGCTTAATAAAATAAAATTTCACCGCAAATAATCAAAAAATACACCAATCCCTCGCTTAAAGAACTAATTGGTCCCCGAAAACTTGTACGTAACCGAACAATTGGCGCAGTGGTTAAAGCTGTGGTGTTTGGGACGGGAGGTACCGGGTTCGAATCCCAATGGGGGAGGGTTGCAAAAGGGATTTTTCATCACCTGATTTCGATCGGTGATGACGATGAACACAACTATGACCCCCTGTTGGAGTGCAGAATCCATGGGCCGAACCATCGTCCATGTCAGTGCAGGCTGGCTGGAGCAATGCAATGTGCAGATGGATTTGAAATCGAACCTGTATTCGTGCGTCCTCAATTTGGCTGGTGACGGCGTAAGGTAGGACGTTAAAAATTAACTGCGAAAGAGCTTCGGTCCCAGAACAGATTGCAGAGTTCAGAAACAAAAAAAAAAAAAAAAAAAAAAAAAAAAAAAAAAAAACTTGTACGTAAATCGAAATTTCGTTTACCGAATTTTTAGTAATTTTTGATTATTTGGGTCAGAACATGTATATGCATATCTCTGTTGGTTTTTATGATAAGGAGCTAGAATTCAGATCAACATATAGGAATTATAGATTCCAAATGTTTATGATTTTTATTTTTAGTATAGTAATTGATGTGAAAGCATTCAATGAAAAAAACAAGTAGCATTGGCTGCATTGCTGTTCCTTTCTTTCATACTTTCATACTTCGTTCCCTTACAGGGTCATTCTTGTTTATGCTTTCATTGGCAGTATCAATTTTGTAGTATTCTTAGGTATTAGGTAAACATTCCACTCTTACGTTACCAGATAAATCGCTAAAGTTGATAAGATGACCGGAATCATTGCCCAACAAATCCAACGCTTTGTTATCTAGCGGTTTCAATTAAAGATATAATTTATCGGAAGGACATAAATGCTTTTTAAACTAGGCCTCGATGTCATCTACGCTTTCTTGTTGGACCTCCTAATGATTTGTAAAAAATATGTATCTTAATCTTTTAAAGCTCTTGGATTTTAAGATAGGTTTAAGGAGTGGCTTCAATTTGAAAACACCCAAAACATTATTTTCAAGAAAAAGCTCTTCAAAACTCGATATCGGGCTTTTGAAATAAAAGTTCTGTCTGGCATGAGACAAGATCATTCGTTATGCTCTCATTATTCAAATAATTTTCTCGCAATTCCGACTTCTTACAGAATTATGTAATAATACAATAATGTAATAAAAATTAAAAACTAAACTGTCAATAAAATTGTACAAATAAGCCTCGGTATAAACTGGACCGGTAAATGACTTATTTTATACCGCCATCTTGAATAAGTCAAATAAGTCGACTTATTTGAAATAAGTCGAGAATTGGACCACAGTCTTAGTAATTAAATCTACAAATTAAAAAAACTTCAGGATGTGACATTTTTCGTCCAAACTTAAGAAAAATTAAGGTTTAAGTTATCTATGGTTCCGACTTATAGGCTAACCAACGAGTCCGTAAAAAATCCGTAAGAAACAATGCGGAATTTAACGAATGTTACTGTTTATGGCAAATTTAAAAAATGTGCCTTGGTTTGACGTTGCGTTTAAAATGATTTGGCATCCCTACAGTTTGTTCCGTAATTTTCGCTGTGTAAATTCTGTTAAATGACAATTTATTTAAACAAAATTCAATCAGTTCTTAAAGACTTCACTGATCAGTAACATGTGAACTATAGATCTATTGTAATCTTACTTAAAGTCGTTGCTGAGTCGCTGGTTGGTAAAATAAAATAAAAAATTAACGGAAAATTCGGATAGAATTATCGAAATAAATTTGTTTTTTGACATTACGTCATTGTCGACTTAGAGATGACGTCGACATAATGTTGACGCATTGACGCGTCAACAATAATTGTTGACGTGTCGACGCACATCTCTGGTAAATATTCATTAACAGATGTTGTATGATTCATCCTATACAGCACATATTTCTTAAAATTCCCACAGACAGGAAATTATCAGAAATCTGGCAATACTGTGGGTCATTATAACTAACTTTATATTTTGTAACCATAAAATGTAGAACAAGTGTGACGCAAGTCACTACATTTTAATTTTTACAAAGCAAGACAACATTTGAAATATAATGAGACGGTAACCAAAAAAATATATCGTTATTTAGAATATTTTGCATAACTTTAAAAATATGACCTTGAACATTTACCTTAAGTCAGTAATCAGCATCGTTTTTGTGACATTTTAATATTTAGAGGTTTGCTTTGCCGAATGTTTTACGGTGTAGTGCTTTGACCTCGCTAAAATTTATGTTGATGATATTAGATTTTTATATAGGTTTCATTACTGTTGTTGTATATAGAATAACGTCATCGTTCTGTATTAATAGCAAATAATAGTTTTGATCACACATTTACACTAGACTATAAATAATATAATTTCAAGGGCGTTTGGGTTGGTTTTTCCAATATACTTGTATTATTTCTTGCTAAACGTTTTAGTTGAGTATTCTATGTGATATTATTGTTGGATTTACGTTTTACACTATATTGCATCACTTAACATGTGGCCTAACAGCGGGTCATACGAGTAGCTATGAATTTGTGTGGAGTTCCTGATCGATCACATATGACCGATGCAGAGAAATATGTGCTAATGATATTCAACCGACAAATCCAAATAGCACCAGCGGATCGCAAATGGCAATTGTTCGCAAATAAAACGCTACTGTTTCATTAGAACACTACGAATTCATCAAAGTAACATGTGTTACAAAACCTCCTCCATTCCTTGCAACAAAAACCATTAAGCAGATCGCAAAAGAAAATTTAGTTGAGTTTCCGATATAACTGCGCATAAGAAATCATTCATAATATGTACGTTGGTGATTTAAGGACTGGAGACGAGCAAACTATATTTGCACAATACCGAAGGACTTTTGGAAAGTGGGTGTCAAAAAACAAGCAGCTTCTTATCCTCAAAGAGCATATTAGAAGGGACATAACATAGCAAGAGAATATGGTAAAAGTGTTAAGATATCGGTGAGATCCACTCCAAGATTTGTTAATGATTTATATTTGCCGTGAGATTATTAGACAAAGTGAATCATACAAAACAGGTTGTCATGAGTAAAGCAAGATGTTTATTTGATCCATTGGGCTCAATATCACCATGTTACACGTTAAGATATTGCTGCAGAAAATATGGAAAGCTTAATTAGACTGGCATGATGAACTGCCGATAACCTTGAAAAAACTAAGGGTGGCAATATGAAGTATTGAATGTTATAACCAAACGCCTTGATCTTAATGGATTTTGTGACTCAAGTGAAATATATCCAGAATGAGTGTTTTTCTGAAGAAGTGGCAAAACTTGCAGAAACAACGAAATCAGTCATCAATCACGTTTACGAAATTTTAGTTGGCTCTTCCTCAGAAGGATAAAAAATGCATTATTAGACTACAACGCTCAAAATCCCATAATATTGTCTAGGAAATAGAAAGTGGTTCCAAAATTAGTTAAAGAGTATCATGGTAAATAACGGCATGAGTAAAGGCTCTGGATCATTGGTGGTAGGATACTGATTCGGTCAATAGTTAAACGTTGCAACTAATGTAGGAAAGCAAAACCAACCGCTCAGCAGCAATTGATAGCTTATTCACCTAAATATCGTGGACAGCTTACTAGACCATTTTTGAAGATAGGCATTGATTTTGCTAGTCCCATTATATCGCTTACCACAAAGGAGAAAATGGTCAAAACCCACAAAAATTTATGTATTTATGTATTTATCTTCCAAAACAGCACATGTTGAAGTAGCTGTCACAGAAGATGACTGCAAGACAAAGGCTATGCAGAGGCATATTCAGGGGTTGCGGATCAAATTTTATTGATGCTAATAGAATGCTTATTGATTGGTAGAAAATGCTACCTAAATGGTGTCTGGAACCGGGTCGATCTAAATAATTTAACTAGTATTCTGCCTTATCAACCCGGAGTTGGCCGGGATATCTTGCTTAATGCTTGACCGCACGTTCTAAATCAGTCAATCAAAAAATAATAGCAATTGTCTAAGTGTCACAGCTTGTGGTACTCTAAGATTGTAAACTATTTGTACGCAGTTGTCAACTTTTGTATATTGGTTTGTCAAACAAATCTGACATAAAGGGACATCCCTTGAATAGCATGCCATTTTTTTAAAAGTTCAATCAACATAATTATAATGAAATGCTCTTTTGCATCGACCGAAGCATCTTGCTGAGGTTTTTTTATCTTGAATCTACCGTTTTTATCATATCAATTTTCACTTAAGTTATACTGCATACAGGAAAATGATTTATGTATTTGACTCTTACAATATCAACAAACATTGCAATTGTGTTGCAATGTTTGTTGATATTGTAAGAGTCAAATACTTATATTTGACCAACTACGTCATCGGGGTTTTCATGTATGTGCTCACGCATGAATGTAATTGACGCTCATTCGATATTAAAACAAAATTAGATTGTATTTGGATATCCATAAAGGAGGTTTTGATTTTATAAAAATTTCAATGTGCGTGTTAACGATATCAATGACATTAGCAAGGAAAATACAACTTGAGCTTAGTTAGTTTTCATCGCTTGAAACAAAAAATATATCTCGCATAGCTAAGCTCAAGTGTGCAACGGGCCTTAAGCTAAAAGGAAACCAATCTTTACATGTGAATTCTATGCGCAAATTTTGTTTTAACAAATGAAATAATACATAAAACAATTTATATTTTTTCGATCAAGTAGGCACGCATTTAAACAAAAAAAGTATGAAATAAAAAACAAAGAGTACGCTGTTGTTAAGTATCAAACTGCAAACATTACCGGCGTTGTGCCATCATTAAAATGATTACTGAATTATAAGAATTTTATTCAGATAATATTTCAGGTGAGCCAGCCGTGCCAACTATAAACAACTCCAACAAGCAGGAGTCCAACTGGTGATTTGTAGTTTTAAATTAGTTAATGTTCTCTATTGAAGGAAAGTAAGTGAAGTAAATTTATTGAAAATGTCTCCTAATAGGGTACAAATAGTAGAAAAGGAAGTAGAAGCAAAACGGAGACTTGAAATTTCCATCAAAACTCAAAATTGAATTACTTTGGGACAATTGGTAAAACTGCGACTTTTTGTTAATATAATTACACAGTTGTGCTAATGCAATACAGTTTAAGTCACACAATAATGGCAAAGGTGCATTTATCAAAGCCATAAATTATCAAATTTTGCAGTGAAAGCCGTTGCAAAAAACATGTGAGATCATGCAATGCAAAAGTTGACAGAGATTGAGCCACACCTTTCAACTTGCTACCTAGATGTGTCAAATGCTCCGAAACGCATGAACTAGGGCAATGCGTGTGTTTCGATGAAATTTCTCCCAGCGCGATCATATACTGCGCATCAATTGCAAGCCTCTTATCGCAATTGCCCCGAATACCAGATCATGCAAGAGCTGTTACGCTGGAACAATAATAATCAAAATAATAATAAAAATAATAAGATGACAATATAATAAGTGTCAACAGCAATTTACAAAATGAACTCATTTTCTCGTCGATCCCCGTAACATCCAAAACGGCAAGTTTGCTGATATATTCCGGAAAAATCGCAACATTAACAACAACAATACTATTACTAATAATATTAAAAGTAATAATAATAATAATGCTCATACATCGTAAGACAAGCCCGGAAGGTTGAAGATATGGTCAAAATCATCGAAAGGCAATATGAACAAATTCTTTAAACTTTTTTTTGCAGCCTTAAACTAATTGCAATTAATGTGAACTAAATCTGTACGATTTATCGCAGATTGAACTTACTCAAGTTCCTCGAATATTACAAACCCGATGTTGTATTTGTGTTGGAGACCAAAATTAATCCGAGACACAATCTGGAATTTCACATATATAAAATAGTGCGTAACAATCGGCCAAATAGTAAGCTAGGTGGGACACTAGTACGCTAACTAATCGACATCTTAAATTCAAACAAGTCCATACCTCACAAAATAGTACCGGATTCGTAAAAATGACAATCATAAAAATGCATAAGGACCGAATACTATAAATCATATCCATTTATTGTTCTGGCATTAATAAGATTTTACCAGATGGTTGATATGAAATGGAACTGAACGTACTATTCCATAACTCTCCTTATACACAAGTTGGAACCACAGCTTCATAATTAGGCATAGTCAAGACACAGCTCTATTACCCAGACGCTTTAACATTCAACAGGACGTGCAACATCCTAAACATAGTCTAATCGATGAACGATTACAAATCGACATAAATGGCAATATAGAAATTCCATCCCACAATTATGACAGCGAACATAAAGTTATAGGCCGAAACTGAAAATAAGTTATATAGGTTAACTAGCTAATTTGGCAGAAAAGGTTGCAATATATAAATAACAAACACCTGAAAACCAACAATGTACCAAACATAGTTCCAACAACCCCCAATTTCGATGACACATAACTTGAGCAATACAATACCACAATTACGCAAAAATATGTAAAAATAACTTACGGGGTAAACTTATGAACTAGAACTATATAAGCCTAAACGAAAGTCCATCACATAATTAAAGAGGGTTATGAGGGAAATATACAACACAACAACCAAACACACTAATAAAAGCGAAGATCAAGCGTGTAAATGATTTAGGGCGAAGCTTACTTGCTCAAACCAACCGATCAATGCGGAAGCGTTTGGACAAAAGCAGCCACCGCCTGTGGAGGTCAAGGAGACTGAGTAGCTACAGTGAAAGAAATCAACATTGATAAAAAAACTTAAACATTTTACAAGCCACCACAGGTCACCAAACTGTACTGTTCCCTGTACTGTATGGACCTTACTTGACTGAATTCTGTCAATTTTTCTATTACCTCACAATAAAGGACATGATTCATGGGCACTGCGGCAAATCTAACATGTTGTCTACATGAATGGATGGACAAAATTGTACTAACCATTTTTAAAAAGGCCATAAGTGGTCTCTAACTTTTATCGATTCAAGGCAATGTAGTGCAATTCAATCTCCACGGCGCATATATAAAGAAACGACACTGACCTCTTGATTCAGTCTGAATTTACAAAACCTAAATGCGTGTCAATATTTGTAAGATGAGATACCCGAATACTTTGCTTCGACCAGGGCTCTTGGAGGTCTAGGAAGTACACAAGACATATAGAGTCATCGTCAGTTATAGTATTCTTTGAATATGATGGATGCTGAACGGTATTTCCCTCTGGCTACTTTTACCTAATGGAAAGGGGTAACAAGTTTTGACCTTAAAACTGTTAATCAAATACTTTACGATCCCACACAATTCCGTCACCGGTACAAAATGTAACTATTTAATTTCTATCTAAAAATTGTTTGGTCAATGGTGAGTATTGAACTCGGGACTATGGGGCGTGATAAGCACATACCTTAACCATCTTCGGAGTATCTTTATGCTCTTTATAATGAAACCCATCAAGAGATTTGGAAAATAATTAACTGACTTTTAACTAAGACATATACCAGTAAATTTGCCATCCATTGTGCCAGAGTTGTTTGATGTATAGAAAACTGTCAACATGTTGAGAAATGGGAAATATTCCCATTCCTTATTAGGGTTTTAGAATTGATATTAATGAGTGGACATCTTATTTACACATGTTTCATCACAAGGTCGGACTTTCGAGAAATACTTCCTGTATTATCACATGCTCAAAGACCGGCTGTTGTGGAAATATCAATAGATCAGTAGACAAAATTCCACAAATTTAAATTGACCAACAATGTTCGTTCCATTAACCTTGAATTCAGTAAGTGGTTACTCGATCCTGGTGATGAAGGACTTACAAACACTGGATAAATAAATTATTGAAATATCTGACCACATGTTACCTGTTGATATAATTATAGTGATCTTTGGTAACAAATTGACACCAGGTAATGTCGCTCAATTTGCTAATAAAGCAATCGTTTAATTCGGACGCTGACGACATTAATCGTAAAGTGCAATATCCTTGATGGATAAATGACGTCTTATCAAAGCAAAGATAATATTAACGATTAATATCAGCAATTATAAAATAGGAAATATGTATTGGTCCATAGGTATCATAAACCGGCAAACCATATAACATGAGTCGACATATACATAAATCAGCTTTGGTACTATACAAAATTCGAATGTTAAAATAATTCAGCTGTTCCAAATAAAATACTTCGGGAAATTATGTAAATTCCACGACATACAGTCAAAATGATGACCTGCACTTCGAAGATACATCGTATGTTGGATAGTCCAATAGCATTAAACGGCTACAAAAAACCAAACCGATATGGCTACTTTAAGAAGATCTAAATTGTTCTTACCATTCCTTCCAAACGTATCTTGGGTTTGGACCCAAATGAACGAAAGAATGCTCGAAAAGCGCTAATTTAGTGTTCACATTGAGTTCTCTCAGTTTGCAATCCTTATTCAAGTCCTCGCTTTACTATCCAGCTTTACTTTACGCAACATTTTCTACTTTAATCTGAAGAGCATATTGGCGGAAAGATCACTTGCGTTTCTAAATCTTCCATCGTTCAGTTTGGATGTTTTCATCGACTTCATTTTCTATTATTTGAGGTAATTAATTTCGTCTCAAATTTTGTTTTATTGTTTTTTGATATTTTTCAGACATTTTGATTTTTCTTTTGTGAATTTACAGCACATAATTGAGCTCCAATTAATCGCTTGATTTACGAATTTAGAGCAGTCAATCTTTCAACTTATTACACTCATTTAATAACTGTATTTTTTGTACTAACGATTTTCGGTCACTCTGTCATAAGTCCACTGCACTGGTAGTGTAAACAACAATCATGACCCATATTTTGTTATTGTTTTTATAGAAACTAGATCGAATCCAAATCGAGATCAATACAGCTAGTCATTTGTTTATTAATAGTTTTATCAATTATTTCTAGGATTTATCAATTTAAGTATCACGTTTAATAACACATCCCCTATCAAAACTAATTGTGCGTTTTATGGTGTAGTTATAAAAGATTGAGAAATGATCATCGTTTTTATAGGAAAAGTACATTAATTTTAAAGATTGCGTTGTGGATTCACAATGATAAACTTTAAAAAAAAAAATTTCACAATTTCGTTTTGTATTTCAGAAGAATATTACGTGAATCTGCGAACAATAAAACAAAAGAGCACACATGTTTGGAAAATACATTCACTTGGGGAATTTCGATTCAGTCTGGAATAATAAAATGATAAACAAAAATTGGAGAAGGGAGGGGGGTGGATCTGTCGAATTAATTTAGAAATATTTCGCTTATTTCAAGATAATAAAAAAAATATTTTGTGGTTTGAGTTTTTTTTTTAAATTTATTTACGCATGCGTAGTAATTTAACTTTATGTATTTACACGTTCTGAATAAAAATGACAATCAATTTTAATTTTTAAATTGTGGTTTTATAATTATTCCCATTTTTTAAAGATAAGATTAACGTACTGTAGAAGTAAAAATATTTACAAATATTGTAAATAAAAATGAATCACCAATTTCGTTATCTCTCGCCTCTATAGCAGATTATTATTTTAGATTGGTGCATTGGTTATAGTTGCTCAAGTTCCTCGAATATTACAAACCCGATGTTGTATTTGTGTTGGAGACCAAAATTAATCCGAGACACAATCTGGAATTTCACATATATAAAATAGTGCGTAACAATCGGCCAAATAGTAAGCTAGGTGGGACACTAGTACGCTAACTAATCGACATCTTAAATTCAAACAAGTCCATACCTCACAAAATAGTACCGGATTCGTAAAAATGACAATCATAAAAATGCATAAGGACCGAATACTATAAATCATATCCATTTATTGTTCTGGCATTAATAAGATTTTACCAGATGGTTGATATGAAATGGAACTGAACGTACTATTCCATAACTCTCCTTATACACAAGTTGGAACCACAGCTTCATAATTAGGCATAGTCAAGACACAGCTCTATTACCCAGACGCTTTAACATTCAACAGGACGTGCAACATCCTAAACATAGTCTAATCGATGAACGATTACAAATCGACATAAATGGCAATATAGAAATTCCATCCCACAATTATGACAGCGAACATAAAGTTATAGGCCGAAACTGAAAATAAGTTATATAGGTTAACTAGCTAATTTGGCAGAAAAGGTTGCAATATATAAATAACAAACACCTGAAAACCAACAATGTACCAAACATAGTTCCAACAACCCCCAATTTCGATGACACATAACTTGAGCAATACAATACCACAATTACGCAAAAATATGTAAAAATAACTTACGGGGTAAACTTATGAACTAGAACTATATAAGCCTAAACGAAAGTCCATCACATAATTAAAGAGGGTTATGAGGGAAATATACAACACAACAACCAAACACACTAATAAAAGCGAAGATCAAGCGTGTAAATGATTTAGGGCGAAGCTTACTTGCTCAAACCAACCGATCAATGCGGAAGCGTTTGGACAAAAGCAGCCACCGCCTGTGGAGGTCAAGGAGACTGAGTAGCTACAGTGAAAGAAATCAACATTGATAAAAAAACTTAAACATTTTACAAGCCACCACAGGTCACCAAACTGTACTGTTCCCTGTACTGTATGGACCTTACTTGACTGAATTCTGTCAATTTTTCTATTACCTCACAATAAAGGACATGATTCATGGGCACTGCGGCAAATCTAACATGTTGTCTACATGAATGGATGGACAAAATTGTACTAACCATTTTTAAAAAGGCCATAAGTGGTCTCTAACTTTTATCGATTCAAGGCAATGTAGTGCAATTCAATCTCCACGGCGCATATATAAAGAAACGACACTGACCTCTTGATTCAGTCTGAATTTACAAAACCTAAATGCGTGTCAATATTTGTAAGATGAGATACCCGAATACTTTGCTTCGACCAGGGCTCTTGGAGGTCTAGGAAGTACACAAGACATATAGAGTCATCGTCAGTTATAGTATTCTTTGAATATGATGGATGCTGAACGGTATTTCCCTCTGGCTACTTTTACCTAATGGAAAGGGGTAACAAGTTTTGACCTTAAAACTGTTAATCAAATACTTTACGATCCCACACAATTCCGTCACCGGTACAAAATGTAACTATTTAATTTCTATCTAAAAATTGTTTGGTCAATGGTGAGTATTGAACTCGGGACTATGGGGCGTGATAAGCACATACCTTAACCATCTTCGGAGTATCTTTATGCTCTTTATAATGAAACCCATCAAGAGATTTGGAAAATAATTAACTGACTTTTAACTAAGACATATACCAGTAAATTTGCCATCCATTGTGCCAGAGTTGTTTGATGTATAGAAAACTGTCAACATGTTGAGAAATGGGAAATATTCCCATTCCTTATTAGGGTTTTAGAATTGATATTAATGAGTGGACATCTTATTTACACATGTTTCATCACAAGGTCGGACTTTCGAGAAATACTTCCTGTATTATCACATGCTCAAAGACCGGCTGTTGTGGAAATATCAATAGATCAGTAGACAAAATTCCACAAATTTAAATTGACCAACAATGTTCGTTCCATTAACCTTGAATTCAGTAAGTGGTTACTCGATCCTGGTGATGAAGGACTTACAAACACTGGATAAATAAATTATTGAAATATCTGACCACATGTTACCTGTTGATATAATTATAGTGATCTTTGGTAACAAATTGACACCAGGTAATGTCGCTCAATTTGCTAATAAAGCAATCGTTTAATTCGGACGCTGACGACATTAATCGTAAAGTGCAATATCCTTGATGGATAAATGACGTCTTATCAAAGCAAAGATAATATTAACGATTAATATCAGCAATTATAAAATAGGAAATATGTATTGGTCCATAGGTATCATAAACCGGCAAACCATATAACATGAGTCGACATATACATAAATCAGCTTTGGTACTATACAAAATTCGAATGTTAAAATAATTCAGCTGTTCCAAATAAAATACTTCGGGAAATTATGTAAATTCCACGACATACAGTCAAAATGATGACCTGCACTTCGAAGATACATCGTATGTTGGATAGTCCAATAGCATTAAACGGCTACAAAAAACCAAACCGATATGGCTACTTTAAGAAGATCTAAATTGTTCTTACCATTCCTTCCAAACGTATCTTGGGTTTGGACCCAAATGAACGAAAGAATGCTCGAAAAGCGCTAATTTAGTGTTCACATTGAGTTCTCTCAGTTTGCAATCCTTATTCAAGTCCTCGCTTTACTATCCAGCTTTACTTTACGCAACATTTTCTACTTTAATCTGAAGAGCATATTGGCGGAAAGATCACTTGCGTTTCTAAATCTTCCATCGTTCAGTTTGGATGTTTTCATCGACTTCATTTTCTATTATTTGAGGTAATTAATTTCGTCTCAAATTTTGTTTTATTGTTTTTTGATATTTTTCAGACATTTTGATTTTTCTTTTGTGAATTTACAGCACATAATTGAGCTCCAATTAATCGCTTGATTTACGAATTTAGAGCAGTCAATCTTTCAACTTATTACACTCATTTAATAACTGTATTTTTTGTACTAACGATTTTCGGTCACTCTGTCATAAGTCCACTGCACTGGTAGTGTAAACAACAATCATGACCCATATTTTGTTATTGTTTTTATAGAAACTAGATCGAATCCAAATCGAGATCAATACAGCTAGTCATTTGTTTATTAATAGTTTTATCAATTATTTCTAGGATTTATCAATTTAAGTATCACGTTTAATAACACATCCCCTATCAAAACTAATTGTGCGTTTTATGGTGTAGTTATAAAAGATTGAGAAATGATCATCGTTTTTATAGGAAAAGTACATTAATTTTAAAGATTGCGTTGTGGATTCACAATGATAAACTTTAAAAAAAAAAATTTCACAATTTCGTTTTGTATTTCAGAAGAATATTACGTGAATCTGCGAACAATAAAACAAAAGAGCACACATGTTTGGAAAATACATTCACTTGGGGAATTTCGATTCAGTCTGGAATAATAAAATGATAAACAAAAATTGGAGAAGGGAGGGGGGTGGATCTGTCGAATTAATTTAGAAATATTTCGCTTATTTCAAGATAATAAAAAAAATATTTTGTGGTTTGAGTTTTTTTTTTAAATTTATTTACGCATGCGTAGTAATTTAACTTTATGTATTTACACGTTCTGAATAAAAATGACAATCAATTTTAATTTTTAAATTGTGGTTTTATAATTATTCCCATTTTTTAAAGATAAGATTAACGTACTGTAGAAGTAAAAATATTTACAAATATTGTAAATAAAAATGAATCACCAATTTCGTTATCTCTCGCCTCTATAGCAGATTATTATTTTAGATTGGTGCATTGGTTATAGTTGCGGTTCTAATGTCGTTAGATCAGGTTTAAATCTCAATAAAAAAGGAATGCAACACGAATTTTCCATTATTTGATGACTCTTTGTTGGAGTACGGAATCCATGGACAAACATTGCCGAACACGCCAGAAAAAAGAATGCATGGTGCCGATTAATAAAAAATTATGGATCCGAGATATCAAAAATCTGCTACTAAAACTCGCCACGGAACTCACCACCACTAAAATCCATTGCGGTCATACATTTCTTGATTTCGTTTAATACTATGTGGTACTATAAGATTGGTTTTTTCTTGTCATACCGTTTGACTAGTCGCTGAATAAGACAAATGCCAGAAACTCTTTGCGCGACATTGAAAGATCGAGAATTAATTACGAGGCGACATTCAACATTACCAGACTTCATTGCTACAAATATAAGGTCGCAGGTATCAACCAAACCAGAGTTGAAAAATATACAAAATGATAGTGACATCAACATGGTCGATTCGACATTTCACATCATAGGGCTTATCGACGTACTCATCTTTTTCGAAATTTAAGATGTTGGAAAATGATATCACATATTTTCTACGGTAAAACAGTAAATGCATATCGACAAAATATTGAAACTTTCCGAGAGACTGGGAGTCTACCTCGACAGTTCGAAACAAGTGACTGTTTGGTGTGAATTTTAAATCAGCAGCATTATTGGTCCATTTTTTCGAAATTAGTAAGGAGCTACCATTACAATCAACGGAGCGCATTACCGTGCCATGATAAACGAGATTTTATTACCCAGGTTTCAAAAGGAGAACACACACGACATTTGGTTTCAACAATACGGCTCCAATTGCAATACAGCAAATAAAATAATCGGTCTTTTGCACATTGTCTTCGGAGATCGAACAATATAGGTGCCTATACAATCGAAAATGTTCTGAAAAATTGGGTTGGCAGAATGGAGTACTGTAAAGCTAGCTGTTGAAGCCATGTACTGAAATAATTAATGACAATTTATATATTCTTTCTAATAAAACAACCCGTTGTGAAAAATATTCATTCGTCTTTGAATTTAGAGCCAAACTAATTTGCAATCGTTAAATGGGCCATCCCTTATTAACAACCATCTGCCATGTTCAAACACAGTTTGTTATCTGAATCGGTCAGGATCTTCGATTCACTGGGTTGGCTTTCATTAATCATGATATTAGTTAAAGTATCTTTCAATAGTCACGGCTCGAGAAACTTGAATAGGATGTTGCCACGGTTGTGTATGTTGAACTAAAAGAGACTTGCGAACCGAACAGGAGTAGAATTATCCCACTCGAATAGAAACCAGTGGCATTATGTAAAATCAGCAGAAAATCCGGCTTATCTAGCAACCCGTGCGGTAACCCCAAGTAGGCAGAAATACCACACACCATGTGGTCGAAGGGCCATCATGGCTATCTACTGTTTAATGTGGCCATTCCAGATTAAAAATGTGTTCCTAACACTTACCATATCATGTAAGAAGACGAAATGTTTCAGCAACAATTGGAAAGTCTGATTACAAAAGTATCGAAATACCCGATTGATTGATTGGTGAGGCTGTGAGACCAAGCGTTTGTCTCGTGTTCCGGTTAAAGCCGGTCCTATTCCCACAGCCTTTTTACATTTAACGGTAGGATAGAATGGATTTTCATATTTTTATATTTCCATAAATATATTTCCATGCATGATAGAAATGTCCTAGTTTCTCATTATCATTACGGCACAATTCAATTCTATTTTTGTGGTATAAGGAGAAAAAAAGGTATGTCAGTAACTACAGAATTGGTCTTGTCTCCTGGTGGCCAATATTCAAACTACAACTTTTATCAGCAGCTCCAGTGTGCCACCATTCAACTGTAATCTGCAAAAGGGAATTCCTGAAAACAAAATCTATTAATGGGCTAGTTTCTCCAAGCCGTAAACTGTAATAAATTGGATTATTTTTTGGCCTGAAACTTACAATTAATTAATTTATTACATCATTAAAAATATAAAATTATAAAAATTATAGGTAATATAAATAACATTTTAAAAAAATTGATTACACATTACAAATGAAATAAATTAACCGTTTTATAACCATTACGTCATGTAATCACTGAAAATCTAATTTATTTACACTTTATTTGACACAAAACATTAAAATTAATAAAAATTAGATTAAAAAAAAATTGATTAAACATTACAAAACAAAAGAATTAACCATTTTATGATCATCACATTATTGCAATAGTACATGCTACAAAAAAGGAATCAGCCCTTCTGGATCGGTTGGCATGACATCTCTGCAGTCGGGATTTTATAGCTTTCAAATACATCATTCGACAGATGTTGAACATTAAGTAACTAAACAAATGCTTCCAAATGTCAAGTACTGCATTGGAGTAAACACGAAGGTCCCAAACAGCAATATACCTAAGTCTGAGGGTATGAGAAGTTACATGAAATGCACTCATGGCTGCTTAATAGAACTGACGTCGTTCTCCGGTATGAATCCCATTAGATCATTTTAACTATTGTAAAATGAGTCTTTGGGTTGGCAAACATCAGTGGGCGCTTACAACTTGCAAGACTTGTTTTTTGGTTCAATATGATGCTTTGCATTTTTTTTTCTTGAGCTTGCTGACAATTGGAGTAACAGAAAATATTTTAAAGTCGATTATTGTAGTGACAAATAGGAAAATCAAATCTAGTTTATCACTAGCAAAGATAACGGGATTCGCAACTCAAACGACCGTCGACGTTACTCCTGTTCGAAATCTAAATAAAAATCATTTAAATGACCGACAAAATATCCCAGTGACGTAGACATTACGAACAATTACTGTGCAATTAGTTCAATTATAACTTGCACATGTTTGAACATGTTACAAATTACAATTTGTGACACATAACGGATTTGGATCGAAATAAATTTTGAATTAGTCATGTCGTTATCTATTTGTACTTTTTTAAATTGGAAATTTTTTTAGGAGTAGAAAATTGTACATATTTCCGTTTATTTTCAGAACCAATGAATAGTTTTGAATAAATGAATAAGCTAAATTTTGTTCTTTGGAAAAATAAGAATACTAACCGTGTTCTTTATAAGTTTACAACGGTAAGTAAACGATAGATGCGTCAACAGTAAAATCATATCAGCAAAACGCAGAAACATCTTCGAGTCATAATTTTTTCACTTTGGATTTTTTTTGGAGGATCTACATTTGATAGTCAAAAATAATGAATTTCGTGTAATATTTGACAAAACGCCGACGTGGATTAAAAACTGGGGATTCGGAATTTATGATAAAACTTAAAAATCAAATCAGAATCAATGGATTAATTAAATAAATGAGGGATTACATTTTGAGGTAATAATTCTGCCATGGCTCATCATTTTAAGGTACAGCCAGGGTCTTAGCTTAGTGTATAGTTATTTGATATTTTTGTAAAAACGGATGTGGTTGTCAATCGATACTAATCCAGATCAAACGTTCGGCTAGTACTGAATAGAGCCATCAGTAATTTTGAAGTTGAGTCCAGTTAACCATTTCGAACTTTGCTTTCGGTAACAACAAGCAAAAAAATTATAGATTTTCATTTTGATGCAAAAACCACATTCCGAAATAGCGACTTACACTACGAGATTTATATGCACCGTCCATCTGGATTTATCGAAGATGGAGGCGAAGACAAATTATGTATACTAAACAAAAGTATTTATGGTCTTAAATAGTCGGCACGTGTCTGGAATAGGAAATCATATGATGTCAAAGCAAAAATGACGCAGAGTAAAGCTGAAACGATTTGGCAGGTTATTATAGCGAATCGGAGAAATTAGCTTCAAATATCGATTGATAGCTCGTACTGTATTTCATAATTATGTCATCCTGTTTTATTTCAAAATAAAACCTTGCTCATCATTCAAGGCGACTGGAGAAGCACGATAAATGGATTAGCCAATAAAGAAGCGGGCGGCGTTTAAAAGTCAATCTTCCATTAGAGATTGCATGGAATAAACACTAAAACCAAGTCAAATTCAACTATAGTCTACGAGAAATATAAAGCCGCAGGGAAGTAAAAACTAAGGCAAAAACGACGGAGTGAGACTTTGAATAAAATTCACTAGGCCACTATTTGTGGTGCTACGCTTTGCGCTTTGATTTGAAAAGCTGAATTTCACGTCATCCATCAAAAGAGGATTAGGAATACAGGAATTAGCACAAATTATGTTCAGTTATCTGTTAAGAGCATCTTTTTCTGATCGGTACAGTTCTAGTGAATCCTATACAATGCCAACTGGTAATATTTTGATGGCTCTTTTAGTTCGTAACTCTAACGAACCATGTAGGGTACTAAAAGCTCCAATGTATTTGTGACCATACAACGTGACAATTAGGAATTTCCTTCGAACATTTACGCTCAATGTAACGTCTTCCTCTGTGCAAATAGAATTAGCTGACCCAGGTATAAATGTGCACGATCAAATCGGCCTGTTGTTAGAAGACTACGCACTTTCGCAGTTTTTTAATACCAATTACGTTAGAGTATCAACAGATCCTGGGTCCATGAGAACCAATGAAATGCGCAGAGAAGTTAATGGCGAGCCCTAAAATCGGATGAAATTAAATCGTTCAAGTTGTTTACAGCAAGAAGGGATGAAGTGTCTCATTTCCTTCAACAAGAGCGCTTTAGCAATTGTCTTGGGATAAACAGGGCAAAGGTCACAGTCAGTAATTTTACGTGAATTATATTTTAACTGGCTCATTAACACTTAATCAATCATTAAAATTGAAATCTGACATTTTCGAGCTTTTAAGACTAGCCACTGAATTTATGTTGGAACTTGGCCACTCATGGAACATTTATTCTGATTGTACATCGAAGCACAGTAAGAAAAATTGTCCGTAGCAACGCGTCGTTCTAAATGCACCTTGACATCTGAAATATATTAAGTTTTTGACCCACTGGGGTTGTGGGCCCAAAGCGGATTTTCATCCGAATTATGTTCGGAATTATGTACACTTGAGCTAAAACCTTTCGAGTGCCCGTTTGCAAAATTCGTGTGATCAGTGTATCAAAATGACTTTCTTTACAATGTGTCTGCTACGTGTTTCTCAATCGGTTAAATTGCGAACTGACAGCTTTCGACTTAAACTTCTGTGTCTGGCAAACTCCAGAATAGGGTCACTACGCAATTCAGGATGTTAGTCGGCTTAATTTTGTATCACTTAAGATTGGTATTGACCTATCATCAAAATTATTAATATGGGACTGGAGTGTTAGATGGGTGTGTGAGGTGCTACGTAGTTATCAGTGTCGAAGTTGTTAGCAACCGGTTTACTCGTTGCTGCTTTCATATGGACGGTGTTTGGTGGTGTTTATTTTGATTATAAAGGAGGGGTCCACCTTTAGTGATGGCAAAGGTAAGACGGAAGCGTGCAGTTGGTAATGGTTCGATCATTAAATTCACTACGATCTTTGACTATACTGCGGGAGGGATGTTTGCTGTTGGAACTGTTGTAGTTGGGGTTTGGTTGTGAAAAGGAGTTTATTGCTGGTTGTGTGCGGTTTGTGAGTTTGTCTATGTCGGTGTCTGTGCGATTTGAATTAAACGGTGATTTTTGGTTCCTTTAAACAATTTTTCAGCTGAAGCCGAAGGTGTTGAGGTTAGTTTGATGCCTGATCCAGGGGGAGATGGAAGGTGGTTTGATGACTGATCATTTGTGAATTTATTGTATTTATAGTGGTTTGATGGGATTGTTGTGAATGGCTGCGGCGGTTGGCTTTTAGTTGTATGGTTCTTTAGCTACGATGGTACTTCTGGTTTTGCTTGGTGGACTGGGTGGTTTGGTTTGGGTGATTCTTGAATTTGTGATTTTTGAACAGTGGTTTCCTTAGGATGTTCTGGAACTGCTGGAATTCCTGTAAGTAAGCTGCAAGCTTGGTAAGCGGCGTCTCCATTTCCTCCTTATTGCGGTCGATAGTGATGGGAGGATTCTTGTCTTGTAATTTATTATATTATTATATTATTATATTATTATATTATTATATTATTATATTATTATATTATTATATTATTATGTTATTATATTATTATATTATTATATTATTATATTATTATATTATTATATTATTATATTATTATATTATTATATTATTATATTATTATATTATTATATTATTATATTATTATATTATTATATTATTATATTATTATATTATTATATTATTATATTATTATATTATTATATTATTATATTATTATATTATTATATTATTATATTATTATATTATTATATTATTATATTATTATATTATTATATTATTATATTATTATATTATTATATTATTATATTATTATATTATTATATTATTATATTATTATATTATTATATTATTATATTATTATATTATTATATTATTATATTATTATATTATTATATTATTATATTATTATATTATTATATTATTATATTATTATATTATTATATTATTATATTATTATATTATTATATTATTATATTATTATATTATTATATTATTATATTATTATATTATTATATTATTATATTATTATATTATTATATTATTATATTATTATATTATTATATTATTATATTATTATATTATTATATTATTATATTATTATATTATTATATTATTATATTATTATATTATTATATTATTATATTATTATATTATTATATTATTATATTATTATATTATTATATTATTATATTATTATATTATTATATTATTATATTATTATATTATTATATTATTATATTATTATATTATTATATTATTATATTATTATATTATTATATTATTATATTATTATATTATTATATTATTATATTATTATATTATTATATTATTATATTATTATATTATTATATTATTATATTATTATATTATTATATTATTATATTATTATATTATTATATTATTATATTATTATATTATTATATTATTATATTATTATATTATTATATTATTATATTATTATATTATTATATTATTATATTATTATATTATTATATTATTATATTATTATATTATTATATTATTATATTATTATATTATTATATTATTATATTATTATATTATTATATTATTATATTATTATATTATTATATTATTATATTATTATATTATTATATTATTATATTATTATATTATTATATTATTATATTATTATATTATTATATTATTATATTATTATATTATTATATTATTATATTATTATATTATTATATTATTATATTATTATATTATTATATTATTATATTATTATATTATTATATTATTATATTATTATATTATTATATTATTATATTATTATATTATTATATTATTATATTATTATATTATTATATTATTATATTATTATATTATTATATTATTATATTATTATATTATTATATTATTATATTATTATATTATTATATTATTATATTATTATATTATTATATTATTATATTATTATATTATTATATTATTATATTATTATATTATTATATTATTATATTATTATATTATTATATTATTATATTATTATATTATTATATTATTATATTATTATATTATTATATTATTATATTATTATATTATTATATTATTATATTATTATATTATTATATTATTATATTATTATATTATTATATTATTATATTATTATATTATTATATTATTATATTATTATATTATTATATTATTATATTATTATATTATTATATTATTATATTATTATATTATTATATTATTATATTATTATATTATTATATTATTATATTATTATATTATTATATTATTATATTATTATATTATTATATTATTATATTATTATATTATTATATTATTATATTATTATATTATTATATTATTATATTATTATATTATTATATTATTATATTATTATATTATTATATTATTATATTATTATATTATTATATTATTATATTATTATATTATTATATTATTATATTATTATATTATTATATTATTATATTATTATATTATTATATTATTATATTATTATATTATTATATTATTATATTATTATATTATTATATTATTATATTATTATATTATTATATTATTATATTATTATATTATTATATTATTATATTATTATATTATTATATTATTATATTATTATATTATTATATTATTATATTATTATATTATTATATTATTATATTATTATATTATTATATTATTATATTATTATATTATTATATTATTATATTATTATATTATTATATTATTATATTATTATATTATTATATTATTATATTATTATATTATTATATTATTATATTATTATATTATTATATTATTATATTATTATATTATTATATTATTATATTATTATATTATTATATTATTATATTATTATATTATTATATTATTATATTATTATATTATTATATTATTATATTATTATATTATTATATTATTATATTATTATATTATTATATTATTATATTATTATATTATTATATTATTATATTATTATATTATTATATTATTATATTATTATATTATTATATTATTATATTATTATATTATTATATTATTATATTATTATATTATTATATTATTATATTATTATATTATTATATTATTATATTATTATATTATTATATTATTATATTATTATATTATTATATTATTATATTATTATATTATTATATTATTATATTATTATATTATTATATTATTATATTATTATATTATTATATTATTATATTATTATATTATTATATTATTATATTATTATATTATTATATTATTATATTATTATATTATTATATTATTATATTATTATATTATTATATTATTATATTATTATATTATTATATTATTATATTATTATATTATTATATTATTATATTATTATATTATTATATTATTATATTATTATATTATTATATTATTATATTATTATATTATTATATTATTATATTATTATATTATTATATTATTATATTATTATATTATTATATTATTATATTATTATATTATTATATTATTATATTATTATATTATTATATTATTATATTATTATATTATTATATTATTATATTATTATATTATTATATTATTATATTATTATATTATTATATTATTATATTATTATATTATTATATTATTATATTATTATATTATTATATTATTATATTATTATATTATTATATTATTATATTATTATATTATTATATTATTATATTATTATATTATTATATTATTATATTATTATATTATTATATTATTATATTATTATATTATTATATTATTATATTATTATATTATTATATTATTATATTATTATATTATTATATTATTATATTATTATATTATTATATTATTATATTATTATATTATTATATTATTATATTATTATATTATTATATTATTATATTATTATATTATTATATTATTATATTATTATATTATTATATTATTATATTATTATATTATTATATTATTATATTATTATATTATTATATTATTATATTATTATATTATTATATTATTATATTATTATATTATTATATTATTATATTATTATATTATTATATTATTATATTATTATATTATTATATTATTATATTATTATATTATTATATTATTATATTATTATATTATTATATTATTATATTATTATATTATTATATTATTATATTATTATATTATTATATTATTATATTATTATATTATTATATTATTATATTATTATATTATTATATTATTATATTATTATATTATTATATTATTATATTATTATATTATTATATTATTATATTATTATATTATTATATTATTATATTATTATATTATTATATTATTATATTATTATATTATTATATTATTATATTATTATATTATTATATTATTATATTATTATATTATTATATTATTATATTATTATATTATTATATTATTATATTATTATATTATTATATTATTATATTATTATATTATTATATTATTATATTATTATATTATTATATTATTATATTATTATATTATTATATTATTATATTATTATATTATTATATTATTATATTATTATATTATTATATTATTATATTATTATATTATTATATTATTATATTATTATATTATTATATTATTATATTATTATATTATTATATTATTATATTATTATATTATTATATTATTATATTATTATATTATTATATTATTATATTATTATATTATTATATTATTATATTATTATATTATTATATTATTATATTATTATATTATTATATTATTATATTATTATATTATTATATTATTATATTATTATATTATTATATTATTATATTATTATATTATTATATTATTATATTATTATATTATTATATTATTATATTATTATATTATTATATTATTATATTATTATATTATTATATTATTATATTATTATATTATTATATTATTATATTATTATATTATTATATTATTATATTATTATATTATTATATTATTATATTATTATATTATTATATTATTATATTGTTATATTGTTATATTATTATATTATTATATTAATAGCTACACTTTTAACAATTTTAAGCAACAACGGGATGATTTAATTAATTTGTAATTTATTGCAACCTTCGGCATTGATGAATTAGTCCATTAATAGATTTTTTTCAGAGAAGCATTGCAGCTTACACATGAATGGTTGCAGACTGGAGGTATGCAATCGCGTCGGTTTCAATAAAATATCTAAGTAGGCAGCTTATCTTAAAGGGCATCTTTAGCTTAAATGGTAATTGTGCCATTTCTATATAATTAAACTAACTCTAAATTTAAACGATGAGCTAGCTCCATCGAATTAAGATCTACTGAAATTAGGTTGCTAATATCGTGTCGACCAGAAAGAGCCTGTAATACCTGATTATTATTTGTACTTTTTTGTTACTACCAAATCAAAACTATTTATGACGGCATTGTATATATCAGGTTTGTGGACCATTAGAACATATGCTTTTGCCATATTTGAGCAAAAAAGATTAGAAATGCCAATATTTATGGCGTATGGCGGATGTAAATCCAAATTATTTAGTGCGCCATCCACTGTGCGTATATTTTTACATTACAAGGGGATTTTGTGTATTGATCAATAATTGCAAAATGTATAAATAAAATTAAAATTTTCTGAAAATTTCTTAAATCTTAAATTTTGTATGTATGTACTATTATGATAACAAAATTAGTATAAATCGATAAGCAAAGCAAAATGTTAGATCAGTTTCAAAATAGAATCGTAAACAATACATGTATATCAACACAAACTTGTTTCATTGATAATAACAAATTAGACGCGTCAGATATTGTTGACATATACAATTTTTTTATATCAGTGCGCAGAACCAAAAAAATAATTCGATAAAGGTTTGTATAACTTTATATTTCATTGTACAACTTACAACGTCGCGGTTCCAATGTCAACACACTCGTTGTTGATCGAAAAAAAATTATTAAAATGGAATTAAAATTACAACATGCCACGATATTCGAATCGTGTGTGGCACGAAGTTCAAAATTTCGAAATCGGCTTTAGCCATACAGTTTAGATGTTTAGTGTTAGATTTAGCTAAAAATTAAGTTTTCCACTAAAATACAATTCGTTCCGGGTTATAGCTTACATTTTTTTGTAATGCCACACAAAACGATTATCATAACGTTATATCAAAACGACCGATATTTCTTTTTATAACCGATGCGTACGCTCACATATATTTTCTTTCTGTCCGACATGCGACAGCTGTAGCACGTCTTTTTTCGTGTACGAGTAATAATTTTACATTGAATTTTTAGAACCATATACGGGATCGAATTTTTATACCATATATGAAGTCGAATACGGTATTAAACAATTCGAACGCTTAAATATTTGCTTGTAAGTTACTTAATTGAAATAATAATTTATAATTTGGAATAATTAAAAAATGAACTCAAATTTAATTTGTAGGTTATACACGATTGTCTAAAATGGATAAGAACTCGTCATCAAATTCAAATTCGAAACCATCTAGTAATATTCCAAAAGGATCATTTGGATTTCCTAAAATGTCGTACACGTTTGATCCCGAATCGACCAGAGTAACTCAATCGAAAAATGGTAATACGAACGAAACGAGTAAAAAGAAATAAAATTGTAACGGTTTTAAACACGAACTAAAAGTACAAAGGAGTACAAAGGAGATGTAAAAACTATTAGTCCGTAATGATTAGGAGCATATTGGTAATTCATAAACTTATGTATCTGTATTATAAGAAACGAATAAATTTTAGTCCATTTTGTAAACTGTTTGCAATATAACATATTGCCTAAAAATTAAATATTTTTTCCGTATGCTGCAACTTCAGAGTTATTTCTAACAATATCGGAATCTGGAACTCTATACGCTAATAATCTAAATTAATGTGACCCGCCAATCACAACTACTCAGAAAGTCAACTTAAGAAAATACAAAAACTGGTATAAAGAGATTTCTTCAACACAAGTCCTTAGATCATACTTCGCATACTTGATAAACACCGAAACTAACCTAAAAAATCATAGGTGGAAATAAAAGAAGGAGACCCTATATTAAAATCATTAACAATCACAAGTTCACTCGTAAAGAGAAGAAAGACTTAAGCAACCTTAGTTAATACATCAGGAAAATCTCAAGACTACTCAGATCTCGGTAATCTTGGTGTTGGAATTTTTTTTGGGCCCTATATGTGAAAAAAAGTCTTTTGTATTTTAAAGAAATCGATAATCGTTTTTATAAGCTATAAGATATTCAATTGTCATCTTCATATTACTCCAGAAAACTGATTCGAAGGCAAAAAGAATGTAGGCACAACATGTTAAGGATTTCTCTACCGAAAATGGATTCATAGAATTTTTTACAACACGCTGTGTTTCATTAGAAATGTCCCAGATGCAAGTCACTTATGCCAAGCCTGAAGTTTCCCAAAATTCAGCGCGACTTTAAATCCACATGGCATCTATAGATCCACTATTATACTAATAGTAAATCAAATTTTATGTGTATTCAATATTCTGGAAATCATAAACTTTTCAAGTGCCCACATTCCACGCATAATGGATGGTCTTGCAAGAAGAGGATTCATAGCTGGGAAGTCGTTGTCTTTTAATTGCTTAGGTGCAAGGCTTTCATCCAGCAACTGATTTTTGCCACAGCGTGGCGATAAATGTTCCCAAAACCACCACACTCTACTCCACGTTAATACGCCATCGATCTCACAGTCAAATTATAGAACTAAATTATCATCTTACAACGCAAACTTCGACACATCAGTTTTATCATCCGCAAATCAATCGCTTTGACAAACTAACACGATTCACTGCAAATCCGATTAATATTTCATCACATTCTAATGCAACCAACATTCCTAATTAGGTCAAAAGCAACGCACCACTTCCTCAATCGACAAATCCGTGTCAAGAAGATAAGAAAAGTTTTTCGTGTTCCGTGGTCACTAAGAAGCAAATCAATACGTCCTCGAGCTTAGGAGCACTGTTAGATCCATGCTCGCAAGACACTTTAATCACCGAGAGCTTACTCCAGAAACTTCAAATACCCCGAGAGTATGCAATGACTCCAATAACTGGACTTGCAGGATCAAGAGACGGCACCATAGGCAGTGTAAAGTTATGCATAGAATCAAGATTCAATCATTTCAAACATATACAATGTCAAGCATTAATCTTTCATAATTTAACACATACACCAGGATACACAACTATTGAAGACAATTATCAACCAATTATTACTCGTCGAAATGATTCTTGGAGCAGGCGAGTTCTTTGAAATACTATTACCTGAAACTGTCAAACGAAATGGGCGAGTAATAGCCCAAAATACTTTATTCGTAAAGTTCATGCCATTGTTTACGGAAGAAGGAAAATTGAGTGAAACTCACTTTGAAAAAACTTCTTCTAGAACGAAAGAGGGAAGATATGTTGTAAGGTTACCCTTTAAACCAAATTCGCCCAACCTCGGAAATTCAATAAATGCAGCAAAATCACGATTAATAGAGAGGAAGTTCAACAAAAATAAGAAACTTCAAGAATATTACATCAATTTAATGGATGAATATGCCAACCTTGGAAATATGGAAAAAGCCATATCTGCAGTAGATGTCGATGAAACTCGAAGCACAAAGGTTTTTGGGTTACAATGCCATCCTAATGAAAATTGCTTTTCATACAGTGTCGATTTACCATAAACAAACATATCAACTAAACGACAGCTGTTATCAGAGGCTTCGAGATTATTCGATCCCCTCGGATTATTGGTACCGACTTTAATAAACATAAAAGTTTTATTTCAAAGTTTATGGTTATTAAAATTACTTGACGTTGCAGCTAAATGATCTCGTATGAGAAGTGCAGTCCATTTTTTTACAGATCTTAGAATGCTTCGATTGGTAATTGTGCATAACCACCGCATTCAAATCCATGGATTCAGTGTTTACACAAGAACACAAGATGACAAAGGAAATTACGCGATACGTTTGATAGCGGCAAAAACAAAAGTTGCCTCTATATAGCAAATCTATGGAGGTTGGACCTATGCGGACCACGATTGAAACTATGTAACACAGGTCTGTTAACTACGCTACTACAAGCTGTAGTGAAGTCTATGGGTCTACCAGAAGCAGACATTTTTGCTTGGACTGATTCCACAACGGTTCTGCAATGGCTTGCAAGTCCACTCAGAAAATGGAAAACGTTCATCGGTTATCACATTGCTGAGATCCATACCAAATTGCCGCAATGCCAATGGAGACACGTAAGTTCCACGGACAACCCAGTGGATCACAGCACTTGAGGAAGTCATCCAACCAATTTGAAAGAACTTAACATTTGGTGGAACGGTGCCGAATTTCTAAAACTAGACGACAATACGAGGCCAACACAAAAAGGCTTCACGCCGGTAGAAATTTGTCATTAAAATCATAAATTGTATGTCTTCACCCATAAAACTTGAAACTTGAAAGACTTGAAACACATATTACACGTAGGCGGTCGCTAACACAATGCCAAAATGTTATATGACAAAAAACATCTTATCATAATACCAGCAGATCATCATATAACGACTCTGATCATTGTCGATGTTCATCAGTATAAATTACACGGTGAGGCATCAATTATGTTGTTTCATATCAGACACAAGTATTGGATCCTTCACTGTAGAAACCAAGTCAAAAATTTCATACAGAAATGTTTAAAGTGCTTCAAACTGAGAGCCAAGGCAGCTAAACAATTAATGGGCAGTTTACCATCTCCAAGGGTAGTAGTTCCGAAACGTGCATTTGAGATGATCGGTGTCGACTATGCCGACCCCCATAATGATAAAATGTCACTGATAAGAAACGCTTAACAATCAAGGCCGTGCATCTAGAACTTGTCACAGAGGCAACCACTGAAACATTTATTGCAACGCTTCGAAGGTTTACCGCAAGAGGAGGGTATCTTGCAACCATTTATAGTAATAACGGCTGCAACTTTGTTAATGCTAATCGTGAGCTTAGGGAGCTGTTCAGGCAATTTCATTCGCCGGAGCACAATGACAAGATCAATAATCACCTACTGGTACACTACACAAAATGGATGTGCCCAGCCGCAAGACTTATGGGCGGTTTGCACAAAGAGGGAGTGAAATCAACCAAGTATCACTTGCGACGATGCATCGGGTCGGCAGTTCTTACATTCGAAGAGTTTCTACCCTGTTGGGCCAAGAAGCGGTACTGAATTCCAGCCGGCTATGTAGCCAGTCAGGTGATCGATCCAGCACATAATACAAACATTCTGGAAGTCATCCAAAACTGAGTCATTCAAAACAAGATATTTCACATTTGATCGAGAACTGTTGGTTTCAGCTAGCACATCGAAATCGGAACGTAGTCGATTTTGCAATTTAGGCAAAACAAAGCGTACTATGGTCAAACATCAAAAGTAGTCCGTCATATAAAATCGCCAGTAGGAAAAATTGAAATGCCAACATCCAGATTCGAATATATCCATTTGAATTTAGTGGGTCTTTTGCCACCATCACACGGGTTTATTTATTTGTTTATTTTTTTTTGTTTCTGAACTCTGCAATCTGTTCTGGGACCGAAGTTCTCCCAACTCTTTCGTGGTTAATTTTTAACGTCCTACCTTACGCCGTACCTTACTGACATGGACGATGGTTCGGCCCATGGATTCTGCACTCCAACAGAGGTCATAGTTGTGTTCATCGTCATGACCGATCGAAATCAGGTGATGAAAAATCCCTTTTGCAACCCTCCCCCGTTGAGATTCGAACCCGGTACCTCCCGTCCAAACACCGCAGCTTTAACCACTGCGCCAATTGCTCGGTAGGGTATATTTATTTACTAACAGTTATTTGTTGGTCTACGCGTTGACCTGACGCCTATCATTTCAGTAATAGCACGGTGGTCACAGTTGAATTCTGGAAAATCACGTGTTGCTTCGATTAATCAAGTATTTGTTGTCAAAGACGAAATATTGCCTTTTTCTAACACTGACCTTCGAAGTCTTGCACATCTTGACTTAAGCAGCGTTGGTTTCAAAAATATGGCACAGTTAAAATCAGTATGGTAATTTTTTGTCAAGTTTCTTTGTGCAATCGCACAAAAATTACTGACGTGACCAAAAAACTTGTTCCCGATTATTTTTTTGAATGATTTAAGCGCGGATCGATGCTAGTGATAACTGTTGTATGTATGACCCGAATCATTTTTCGGTATGGATTGGCTCGGTTGATGAATACAGGAAAGCTCTAACCATATTGCAAGCGAGTAAGTGAGAAATAAAATATCATTCGCGGACCGAACCTGCCATGAAGCGTCTTTAAATTATAGGGGCTGAAACAAAACCTGGTAGTAACTTTACCTAATAATACTAGGGGGTACCTTCCCCTAATACTAGGGGAAGGTACCCCAATAAAATACCAAGAATGAAGAAAAGCAACGATAGTATTACTGTACCGGAATTTGAAACTGCTGGCGTTAGGGGGTCAGCCAGCGGGCTTCCAATCGTTGATAATCATTGACTGCAATGTTCCAGCAGTGAGAAACTAAGCTGCCGAAACAAAAATTATTACAATTTCGTTTAGTTCATTTAGTAGAGCTAATCAAGGATCGACCAAATATGAGTCTAAGAAATGGATCCCAGCTAGTTGAGTGGATCCATTAAAGAGCTGACAATATCACTTACCGAAACACATTTATCTGGGACAGATAAACAACCTGTTCGAATATGTGCATGGCGAAATAAAAAGGATGTTTCGGTTGATCAATAATAAAGGGAAATTTACCTAAAGATGAAAAACTTAATCACTGTGAAGCTGCGTAAGACCTGTTACTTCAAAATGTGAATAAAACAGGAAGTTTGATAGTAAGACTTGGGTAGCAGATTTCTCAAATTGCGCGAAGAAAAGTTCCAAGTCTTTCTGGGTCGTCTGATTATCGACGCACGCAATCCTAGTTCTTTTTTTGATTGCCGAAGATTTGAATGTCTAGGCCGTTGCATAAAAGAATCAAGTTACTAATAAAAGAGATTAAGCTCTACTGAAAACATTTTTGTTGCTTCCAGTAGTTATGCGGACGAGGAAGAAGTGATTCCACAATTGTGAATTCAGGAGATTCTTAAATCATGTGCGTCAAAGTAAGAAACAACAAGGCTTCTGGTCCTGATAAAATTACCATTGTTGCGTTGGCAATTGAGGTCCGTGTATATTTGAAACAGTTTGTTAACTTGTATATAATACTTGCCTAAAGGAAGGACTATTACCTATGCAGTAGGAAAACGGCTGAGACTTCTGCCAAAAGGAACGAAAGCATTAGAAAATCTATCTGGACGCCAAATCTGTTTGACCCATACGAGCGGCAGTTGCGATGCGACCATTCGCAATAAAAGATTCTTTATCGAAGGGGACTGGACCAATAGGTGATTTGGAGAGTTGGATTTCTGAGTTAGTTCCTAACTGGGCATGGTTGTTTTCGTGCCTATCTTTATAAGTGCAAGCAAGATGATTTTCCAGACTGTCCTGTGTGCGATGAAAGATCTGACCTTTTTAGGTCTGTGATGGTCAGTCTAGTACCAGAAAATATTATAGACTGTATGCTGGAGTTCAAGATAACGTGGATAGTGGTATATAGTATGACTGCAAAAGTAATGAAGAAACTATGACACTTAGAGTGGATTAGGCAGGAACGCTAATAGATAAAAATGGTGCAGGCTTGAGTTGAGTCAATTTTGTAAATAAATACTTATTGGCAGTTCTACGAGACCAAATGGCAAAGGAAATTAAGCTTAAGGGTTTAGTCGATGAATCCAAAACTCTTGCAAGATAATAAAGTTGTCTTGTAAGGTCTTTAAAGATTCCCTCCTGCACGACAAAAAAAAACTAAAGTGTCCAGACATATTTAGTGTCTCTGATCTGATTTCCAACTGTATATATCCTGTTCAAAAGTAAAAATGTTCTATGCTTTTTCGTGTGGCTTGCAGATACAAACTGATCATATATTTATTTAAAAAGGACTGTCTTCGGGCCTCCATGATGGTGTAAATCAAATCTAAAATATTATAATGTAGTATCGTCAACATTCAAAAACAGGGCCAATTTAATCTTAATCTTAATCACAACGGCAAATATTGATAAGACGCCAAAAAATTATTTTGATAATATATAATAATTTCGTAAAAAAACTGAAATAAATGCAGCAGTTGGTCACATTATGGGCATATATGTTGTGTATAAAGTGTTTTCGATTAATCAAAATTCGGTATGACAACAGAACATATGCAGTTTTAAACCACAGCCAATCAATACACATTTCATATCGCATACGCTGATATATATGTATATATATATATATATATATATATATATATATATATATATATATATATATATATATATATATATATATATATATATATAAATATATATATATATATATATATATATATATATATATATATATATATATATATATATATATATATATATATATATATATATATATATATATATATATATATATATATATATATATATATATATATTAACAATAAAATGTTGTTGGAGCCCTTATCTTGAACTACTAATAACCATCGTAATTTTTGATGACTTTGACAATGATTGTCATAAAAATATGACACTAATTAGTATACCACAACATGTGGTTAGACCGAATTTATTTTCTAAACTTAATCTAAAATTAATCTAGATTTGATTACGACCAGTGGTCATTTTTTGGTTAAAAATTTTGATTAAAAGTTCACGTGACCAAAACGTGGACCAAAACGTGGATACGTGGACTAAAACAAGATGTAATAAAAATATAAAATGTAGAAATTTAAAGAGACCAAATTAAAAAAAAATCTAATTTGATCGCTTAAGAGCCCAAATTGGTAAAAAATCTTAAATGCTTTAGAAGCCGAAGTAAAAAAGGTCAGTAGCTGGAAGGATAATTTTTAGTTTCATTTCACAAGTTCACTTGCTCTTCCTGCCTTATATAGAGAAACAGCAGGCTTATTTTACACTTACCAAAAATTAACAACCTATTCCAAATTGTAATTTAACTCAAAAATCATACCCAGTGCGCTTTAACTGATATTAATCTGTTGTAAATATATGACAATTTGCGTGGCATTTATAATCTCAACAATAAATGAAATTACTCACTCCACAAGATGACGTTTGAATTATATTAGCTGTCGCAATTAGCACTTGGACTTTAATACTCGTTAGTTTTGTAACAATCAGGTAATTTTTCTAAAAACACGTGTAATCTTTTTAACGTTTAAGTTTTTTTTAAAAATATTTAAGGTTTAAACCGTTGGGTCAGCAAAAATCTTTCAAGCTTCAAAAACATCTTCAAAAAATCACAAATTACTTTAGTTATAAGTGCCGATTATACGTGAAAATGCTTATGTTGATGTGCATAACGAAAATTTTATTTGAAATAAAAACGCGTTTACTTGTATAAAACGGAAGAAAAAAATGTCAAAAATTAATTCGAACACTTTGGTTTGTATACTAGATAGTGTTAATTTTGTGGTGTACTAAAACTACATAGGTGGCTCTTAAATATTTTTCGACAAACTGCTACAATTTAAAAATCATCAATAATAATATGATATTTTACGCCTAAATGCTGCTTTGATAATCATTCTGTTATAATTTTTGTTTCAACGAAAATGAATGATTCGTCAGATATTAGTACGTATGTTGATCGATGACGTCTCTCTGGTGGAATGTGTTTGATTAGTTAGTACTTTCCAAGTAAAATGTAGCATGTATCACGATGAAACGTTTAGTTGTACAAAGCAATCTGTCTTTCTCCCACTCTTTATAAATATTAAAATTATCATAAAACGAATGAGGTTACTGCATTAATATGACCATCTATTTAGTTATGGGGTTGTAATGACGATTTGACTGTTTTGTTGAATTGTCCGATAAAATATTCTTATTACAATATTTCGTGATGCAAATTGCCTGTTTAACATTTTAAACAGTGGTTCAAATCTCAGGTCAGTACATAGTAGCTTAAGAAACACACAAACAAAAACTAGCCAAGCCAGTTTTATGAAGTTTATTAAAATCTGCTTGCAGAATTGATAGTTTATAATATCCAAATTTAAGATAATTAAAGTGGTGCAGATTCATTAGAGTTTCGGAAATCACTATTAAACAGTAAAAAGAAAACAACGAAATGAAGGGTGGACTGCTGGGTGGACAACTTGCATTGTTAAAAAAAATCTATTATTTCACAAAATCAACTAGGCTCTTAGAAAACAAGGCGCGTTTGATGGTACTATATAAGCCATGAATGATGCTTTTCAGTGAAGATGACCTTGTAAATCTTGGTATTTGTTTTTTTAAGCTTTCTGGTAAAAAAAGTTGTTTTAGATTTCAAATTCAAGTTATCCGAATAGTTAACTTGTATGCCTCAAAGAACAGGCAATATTTTTAAACCATATTCAGTTCCTTGGTTGAGGAAAAAGTCAGTATAGAAACAAAATTGGATCGGATGGTGCAGGAAGGTAACCGTAAACCCTATTAGTAAACCCGATATCTATCCATTACCTTTATTAGCCGATTTGACCATGAGGTTGATAGGTAATAATTAATTTTGTTTGTTGGGATTTCAAGACACTTATTTACTATTTACTATTAATGATTGTTAATGATTCGAGAGAAGAGTCATGCGCTTGATTTATGGCCCCAAACGCGGCGATGACGGCACTTACCGAGTTTTATTCAGCCCAGAAATTTAATAAAAATTTCAGTTCATGTACATGAAATAAAAGGAGAGCGAGTTCGATGGCTCGGTCACGTTCTGCGACCCGATCCGAAACGAACGGTTCAGCGTAAAACATTGTAAAACATTTTTGTCTTTTGACTTTTAGCACACTGGATCAAAAGTCCAAGTTAGCTATTAACATCTTGAATTGATTGGCAGCGGATGAAGAAAAACAATTTTCAATTGGCAACAACCTACGAATTTATAGGTATTATTATGATCCTAAGGGCTCAATGGAGAAGGTGACAATGCAAATAGTTTTGTCCGAGATGTCAAGTTTATTCAATAGAGATTTTATCTACTTTTAGCTCTATTTATAGCTGTAGATAGCTGAGCACTATTCTTAACATTTTATTTTATAACTATTGTGACGATTAGAAACAGGTCAGCACTCACAGTTTAAATTCTACTTTACAACATTAAGTATTTTCATTTACATTTTCAGTATTGTTCTGATTGCCAAAAATGGGGCACTTGACGTTCCGTAGGAAACAGTATTTAAGCGGTAATGATCTACAGTATCAGTTAAGTTATTTCTCCATATCATCCTCCGAAAGTCACAATCAGTAGGATGCAGCTTTAATTGACGATACATTTTTTCTATGTCAGCTGATAGTACTATATTTTATATTCTGAAACGGAGTAAAATAGACATTAATTCTTCTTGAATTGTTGGACCCACTAATAACGGCTCGTTAAGTGAAACACCTGATGTTGTTTTACAGGAGCCGTCGAATACCACACGAAGTTTCGGCGTAGAGCTTGTTTCCTTGCACACAGCATGATGAGGTAAATATAGATGACTGTTAGATAGTTCTTTAATTGGAATGATTTTCATATGACCAAGAACAGAATATTCTCGCATTGTTGTTCGGAAGTGGTTAGTTGAACAGTTGGATGCATTTCTTCAATTTCCCAAAACTTTTGTAGTAGTTGAAGCTCTGCATCATTGTTAACAACAGATGTATGAAAACTTGTAATTATTTCGTGATTATTCTCTTCCAGCTTTTCTCCTACTATCCAACCGAATATTGTTCTCTGTGCAAACAAGTGGGTTTCAATGTTAATATTTTCTTGCCTCATGATTTTCAAAAATACGTCATTGCCAAAAATTACATTGATATCTCTTGGAATATGGATCTGCTCATTTTAACGTGTCTAATGTTGACCAGTGGTCTTTGTTAATACCAAATGATGGAAGGCTTATTGTGAGTTTTGGAAGAATGAGTGCGTTCACACTCATATTTATATGTTTTTCATGTCTGGAAGATATGTTTAGCTCCACTGCACCCTTTGTGTATCTCGCTCACTTTGACCTAAGACCATTAACAATTAGGGATGCTCGAATAGGGGCAAATGCCGTATCAAGTTGGCGGCATCTCCCTTTAAGAAACCTTTAAAATATTGGGATTTGTGCACATTTGACAATGCATAATTTCCAGCAATGGACGTGATAAATTGGCCTTGAAATGACTGCCACTTTGAGTAATCTCCATAAAAAGGTTTAATTGCGACACGCGGTAGTCGTAGATCCGTGCATTTGGTAGGCTGATCGATCACCATTATAACCTCCTCTACACACAGATATATTATTTGAGGTAGCTGCGATAGGTACTATATGCTCGGGGTTCTGAAATTTAGCATGTGCCGCAATGCGGCCATCTTATCATAGTATTTGTCTTCAAAATCATCTGACTCTAATTTTTGACCAGGGTATCCTGAAAGTTGAGTTTTGACATCGTGAAATTCATTCCAAATATCTTTTAATTTCTCCATTCTTGTTTCAATTTGTTCTTTATTTACCGCTTGACCAGCTTCATGGTCAACGGCGACCGTGTCTGTAAATTTTTTTATACTGTAGCCTTAATAAACCCACGCTTCTTTACTAAACTAGCTATATCCGCCATTTTGAACTATTATCTTAATTTATTACCGACAATCAAATAAAATTTACAAAAAATGTGGTTTAAATATACAAAACCACTTGGCCAATAATGTTGATTGTGAAAGGTTGATATAGTAGCAGTAAAGATGGGTAAAAATAATCGACTTTCTATAACCAAAGTAATGCTAGAATTGGGAATTAGATATTCCCGGATTTCGGCACCAAAATGTCGTGTGTTACACGTCACTTAAATAATATTAATAATCGATTGTTTAAAAGATATATAAATTGATATTGTATCAAACTAATTATAAACTTTGACACTCAACAATCGATGTCACTTTACAAATTTAAACTTTACACTTTACTAAATTTTAAATACGAGTTCAGTGTTCCAATGCATTGTACCATAAAATCAATCTTCATTACCTTCATTACCGACCTACTATAATTGTTGACGTTCATGGACAACGCATTAATACACTGCACGCAACAAATATTACATTCGGTTTAGGCTTCCTCATTTTTCCTTTCAGGCATAAACATCGGTACCCATAAGAAAATATCCGTTTAGCATATTGACAAATTGTTATAAAACATATTGCCTCTTTTAAAATAATAGACATTAAAGGCGAAAGTATGTATGCGGATATAAAATATAAAATATATCCGCATAGTAACCAATCAAATCAACATATATAAACCATGTGACTAGCTTTACCAATCTCAAATCACACGTTTGTGGATATAATGATGCGAAACAAAATAAAAACAAAGTAAAATCGAAGATAAAAATGTTTTAAATTTGTTTTTAAATAGAATACGAAAATTTTTGTCCGCATACGAGTGATTTGATTGGTGATGCTAGTCACATGGTTTATATATGTTGATTTGATTGGTTACTATGCGGATATTTTTTATATTTTATGTCAGCATACGTACTTTCGCCTTAACGACTTAATTATTAACTTTTATTTACAGCGTTTATATCTGTAACATGTAAAGAATCAGAAACATTTACGAAAACATTACTTTATTACTCTACGTCACTGCAGTACTAGACATCATGTTAACTCGTGTCTCTAATTATTATTTTGATGTACATTAACATTATTCAAGGCTAATGCTGTTATTAGGTAAATCTTTTGATAATTTGTTTTGAATATTCAAGAAATTCTTTAAGTCCACAAAAAATTACTGTAAACGCTACGTATTTATACGGTATGGGTAACTCGTAATTATCATGTGCTTCCAATTTGTTATTATTATTATTATTTATATTGAGATAGGTTATTTCACCAAACTTGTTAATTCTTGTTTACGAAGTATCTGAACAAGAAAGGAATTTAAAAAAAATAAAAAAACCTGTTCATAAGCACATATGAATCTTAAATTAATTCTTCATAAATCAAACAATCAAAATGATATATGCATACATACATAGCTTTATTTTTATGCATCTATATATACTCATCAATTTAAAATTCACTTGCTTTAAGAATTTGATAAATATTACTATTGAATGTGGTGAGATAAGATAATAAACAATTGTTCATTTTTATACTTCACTAGAACTGGGGATACATCACCCTAAATATATATACAAAACTATTAGTATGGTGTTGAATTTCATCACTACGTAAGTTTACATACGTCTTGTAATGCAAATCAATTGCATTTTCGCCTTAATGATGTAAAGTGATGTAAAAATTAAAAATAACTAGTACCAAAACATACCACCAGAGATATAAATACAAACTTTCAGTAAATATTCAATATTATAAAGTTCAGCGGAGATTCAAACAACCATTTCGAAAAGCTTTTAATACTACTTAGTACCTCTACTCACCGCTAGATCATGTTGTTACAACGAACGAAATGAGCCATATAATTCAATTGGTTTTTGCCAAATCCCGACTCACATATAATTGGAACACTTTTGTTCGCCAACTTATGTAGAATTTCTATTTTTACACCACATTCAGCTTCTCCCGACGAACATGCGAATCGGTCAAATAATAGTGTTGATTCATCCACAAGTCGTTTGCAAAGTTTGGCACCATTCATAGATAACTGGGGACTTATTCGTGTTGGATGAAGAATCAAGAAAGTTACTCTCCCGTTCGATGTTCGCCATCAGATCTTACTTCCTAGAACTCATTGGTTTTTCAAGTCATTAATTCAATAATTTTACCGTTACGAATATTACATTTGGGCCCATAGACTGTTCTCGTAGTAACATTGCATGTTTGTATGTTTCGAACATGTGCCAAGTTACTTCCTGGGAGGACTTCGCATGCCCATTGAGCGTTTGGCACCATACACGTTGCAAGGTGGAGAAAAAATGTGCATTAATATGCAGTACTGCAGATAACCAACACCCGAAACAATAATCGATATTTAGAAAACAGGCAAAAACCTGTGACCAACGAAACACAAACTAATAAAAAGTAAATAACAGTAACATTCCTTCGTATATAAGCTTGGAACGCTAACGGGCTTAATGGAAAAGTCCTGGAACTACATGTATTTCTAAATACCAACAACATTGACGCAAATTGATTATCAGAATCACAATTTCAGAGATTTTTTTTTTTAAATTAGGAGAACTAGTATCTATTGGACATTGGGTCCCAGACATTGGGTCGTGCTCGAGGAGTAACGGTAATCTACATTTCGGCGTATAGCTTCAAGAACAGAGAAATAAGTTCTAAGTATAATAGAAATGTCTAGATTTAAAGTTCCTGATTTAATTAACTTCTGCATCTCGAAAGGAATAGTAACAACACATTGGATTTAATGGCATTGTGAGCACATTATACATTAAACAGACAAAGAAATTCAACAAATTAGCTGATTGGGAATTATTTAGAGAGAAACTGGACAAAGACAATCTAATTCAGGTAACAGTTAGTCTTAAGAAAGCCACACAGTATTAGGAAAATATTACATTTGAATAGAAGATCAACTTTCCCCTAGAAATCCTAGAACTGGGAAAAGAAAAACGTAAGCAAAAAAGCAGAAATATTATTGACATAGGAAAATTAATCGCACAAGTAGAAAACCTGATAAAAACTACTCTCTTTGTACAGTTACTAAAAGATTCAAGAAACCACTAATCCAAGTGCTACCTTTAAGGAATATAAAAAAGGAACGGGTGCGACGTGTTGAAGAAAAAGCTGAACTTTTGGCAGAGCACCTGGCAGCAGTATCTAACCACACGATATAAAATATAAAATTAATCCTAAACGAGTCATTAGCTCTTCTTTGAACATTCAAAGTTTCATTCCTCAAAAAGGACCACTTGAAATAAATTAAAACTTGAATCCTAGTTATCAAAGACACCAGTAACTATGTTAACATATAGTTTCAAGGTCGTACAAATAATCATGATAAAAAAAATCAAACTAGCCTGCTAAGCATATGACATTATACACACATATCTCATTGTTACCTACTACCTCCAGGTTGTATTAGAGGCTTTCATAAAAGTATGGCATGAGAGACTTATCTTCAAAATTAGTAAACTAGAACCACAAATTTATTGCCAATTACTCTAGTCATATATCTTTTCAAGGGGATGAGTAGAGGAGTCAGAAGAGACGTCACATCATTCATGAACAATGTCAAGCAACCATATGCGAGGTTAGTACATATTTGGTTGACCGTTAAGAAGAAAAAGTACAAAAACATGGAAAAAAGAATGAGAACCTCCACCCGGTATGCCAGTATACTTTATTCAGCAGCCTTGGAAACTGGCTAGGATTCAATGGCCCAATCACTCATTAATCTGAAACCAAAATGATTACAGAAACGAATAACTATTACAAATAACAACACAAACCGGACACCAACACAAATATCGACCCTTGGCTATCATAGTACACGAACACGAATCGGAAACTGGAACATCATAGCTCTTACAGAAACATCAAGACTAGCCACAAGCAGAGAAGGAAATGAAACGTTATAACATCGAGATTCTTGGCCTCAGTGAAGTCAGATGGAAAAGGAGTGGAGAAATAAACACGAGCAATGGAAATTATATGATATTCATTCTCTGGTAGAGACGACACACATGAACAAAGGCGTGGGGGTATATTAACAACAAATAAAGCAAAGAAAGCATTGATGGAATGACAACCAGTTAACAGCAGAATTATAGTGGCAAGGTTCCATTCAAAAATAATAAACACAACTATCATTCAGTGCTATGCCCCAACAGAAGATGCAGAAGATGAGTTCTACGAGTCACAATAGCAAGAACGCACAGAAATGACGTCAAAATCATACATGGAGATTCCAATGCAAAAATTGGTATAGACAAAACATCAACCTAACCACTATCATGGGAAGAAATGCATTGGACTCTGTGCGAAATAATAATGGAGAAAGACTTGTCGACTTCTGTAGCACAAATCAACTGTTCATAGGCGGCAGTACGTTTCCACACAAAAATATACATAAATACACATGGACATCACCGGATGACAGAACTAAAAATCAGATAGATCACGTAATGATCAATAAAAAATTCCTCACATCACTACAAGATGTAAGAACAATGAAAGGCACAGATCTACACAGCGATCATCAACTTGTAATAGCACAATTCAAGATCAAGGCAGCAGCTGTGAAACATTCGAATACAAATAGGAGGAAATTGAACACAAATAGATTGAGAGACACTGAAACAAGAAACACTTTCAATGAAACGCTCCAACTCAATCTCCAGTCTGAAGCCACCCGTATACAAGAAAGATGGAACCAAGCAGAAGAAGCCTACATCAAGACTGCCACGCACGTACTCGGCTACAGAGAATACAATCGGAAACCTTGGATCAGTGATGATACATGGCAGAAAGTTGAGGAACGCCATCAATTTAAGTTGCAAATGTGCCAACATAATACGGAAGAGGTGAAACGTAGATACGAGGAAACAGTGCGTCATGTAAAAAAGTAGGCAAGGAATGATCGAAGAAAATATACAGAAAGCTTTCTGCTGCTGAAGAGGCAGCAGCAATCCAAAATATGCGAGCACTACACCAATGTGTAAGAAGAGGTCACTGGTAAAATTACAAACATACAAGACGTCATCGCCGACCCCGAAAATCTCCAGTCATCAATTGACATCAATAACGAAACTAGCAACATCCATCCACCAACGGAACGGGAAGTTAAAGATGTCATAATCCAAGAAATCTGGAATTCTGGGAGAATTCCACTGAAATGGAAAGAAGGCTTGATAATTACGATACCCAAGAAAGGTGACCTAAGAGAATGTAAGAACTGGTGAAGTATCTCCCTCCTCAACACAACAATAAAGGCACTCGCAATGATCATCCTTGACAGAATCTCACCTACGATCAATGCAAAATTAAGAAATGAACAAGCTGGATTTAGACCAGGAAGATGTTGCACTGATCACATCAACACAATCCGTATCATCACTGAGCAATCCAATGAATAGAATTCACCATTGTATATGCTCTTCGTCGATTTCAAACGCGCATTCGATACGATAAACAGGAACGCAATATGGCAGACACTTTGTGAAATGGGCATCCCAAAGAAATTAATTGAACTCATACAAGAAATGTATCGGGATGCTGGGAACCGAATTCAATACAAAGGCAAACAAAGTGAAACATACTACAACACTCGAGGAGTAAGGCAAGGTTGCGTACTCTCACCAATGCTGTTCCTAATCGTATTAGAAAGTGTAATGCGGAAACTAGATAACAAGTCACCTAGTGGCATGGGGGTTAACTGGGAAACTCAATGATTTGGATTATGCAGACGACATTTGCTTGCTCACACAAAAACACTCCGACATGCAGCAGAAAGTGCAACAGCTATCAGATCTAACTAACGAAGTTGGTCTCAAGATTAATATCAAGAAAACCAAGACGATGAGACTCAACACAAATATAACCAGACATTGAGACCGAAATTAAGCGATGAAAATGGAGAAGTATTGGAAGAATAGGTGGATTGGATTCCACAAGGAAGAAGGCATCAAGTGATATAACGAGGATGTCATTAGACTGGAATCCACAAAGGAAAAAAATATATATATATATATCTTTTCAAATGACAATTTAAAATATAGCTGAATGAGCTAAACTTAATTTCTTCAAGCGGCCACCAATGACTACACAAATCACTCGGTTCACTCAATTCTCGTCTTTAAGAACGGGTCACCATTTAAATTTGTAACTTCAAAGTTTAGCTTTGCTGAAGCAAATGTTCTTACTGCAAAATCACAAAAACTTTATTATAGATATTTATTTACACTAAAATTCGGGAACTTTTGTTGCACCCTGTAGATATTTTTTATCTATTTTCAAACTATGAAAAAACTGGGGTCACCAATTTCGTATATTTTGTCATCATTTTTAACTAATATTTGCACTAGTTTCACTGATACATAAAAAATTTGAGAAATATATAATTGAAAGAAATGTCTCTGAAAACTTTTTAGCCCCGCGTCAAAAACTTACTAAGAAACTTGCGAATATTCTGTTCTTCTTTGATAACGATCATAATCATCCACATATCCCCAATAGGAACGGCTATTTGATTATGTCTAACCATTATCTGTTTTTAAGATTATATTTTATCGGATATGGACGGTAAAAATGGAAAACCCTCTATATATTCAAAAACTTTTATTATTTTTACATTTTATAAACTTTAATGACCACCAAATAATCTTCAATGTTTAACCACAAATTAATTAGGTAATTATAAAATTCCATCGATCGTTTCGGATATCCCTCCTATGTTTTCAACCGTGTTGGTCCATCCACCTTCACCAAAGCCACGATCTGAATTTTCTTGCATTTGTGCTGCCCCATTTGGTTGGTCAACTACCGTTCCATGTGCTGTGGTATTCGTTAGAACATCAGACTCGTTATTAGGACTCGACGAACAGCAACCCATTTTTGGTATATGAATGTGAATATGGCCGGAATGAAAACTTTAAACTATTGTTCGACAACTCGAGTTGCATTTATAGAAAAGTTGTTATCTATACCACTTGAACAAAATAATTCACCATCACTCATTAATTGATAACAAAAAGTACAGTCGAAGATGATTGATTGTGGATAACCATCTAATTTTTTCTAATCACTTTAAAGTATTAAATATTTGAACGAACTGGTATGATGCCAATTTGACTTAAGATTTTATGACTTAATCGAAATTTTTGTAACCTGACATAATACAAATCGCAAGGTACTCAAGGTGTAAGTGTAATTGCAAAATAAAATAATAAAATTACACAGAGTTTATGCATTCCAAATTATCAGTTGTCGACAGTTGGAGGTCTATATTGGTAATATTTAACCAATGATAAGAATATAGAGATAAATTACTAGACAAAAGTTTATGGCTTCTTAAAATCACGGGAAAATAACAAGGAATGCGTTAAAGCAGCAAACTGAGTCCGGAAAGTGCTGAGTTTGACCCAAAATGGTGGATGTTGCATTCGGCAATGCTGATTCTGTAATCAAACTATATGCGGAAGTTTGAATTTATTGCTTGTGTAAATGCATAAGGAATTTGATAAGCAAATCCTTTTCAAACCGACCGTTCCGATTAATCTTATTTTCTGGTTGCAGGTTGCGTTATTTTTTTATAAATCAAGAAATGTTTCTGAACATTTTCAATCTGAACTGTTGCACTTAGATTCTTTTTTTAATATACTAACAAGCCCTTCGAGAAGCCGAAGATGGCCTCTCACTCTAACATAAACTTGGTCGCAATTTTTCAAGTCACCCTAAAGGTATTAAAATATGGTTTTGACGGCAACTTCGAGTGTTCTGAGGTACAACGTTGCTCATCGACCAGTGATGTAGGATCTGTTGATGGTGCAGTGGATATTTGCTTTATGAGTTTACTAGAGACCTTTAATGTTTGTCCATGGACAGGATCTCCTGCAGTTGACCCATGGTCCCTGTGGTTTGGGAACACTCCCATGCTTCGTAAAAATACTATCTGTAAATTTCCACCACAGCATCGTTGGCTTGTCGTTGAAGGTGACTACACAAAGGATCGCTGGACTGACTACCCGCATCCGTAAAAAACTTTACTGTTAAAAATGTTAACAAAAATATTTATGGATACCGCCGAAATTCCAACCGACCCCCACTTGTGTTAACGAACATGCAATTTAGGATCGGTATACGTGGAACTTGCATCAAACAGTCATACAGGGTGTCCGCCGGGAAGGTATACTACTTTGTTTTGCCACCATTTTGGTAAACGTTAGTATTGACAGTTCATATTTGGCAGTCGTGAAGTAGACACGTGGCAAATTTATTATAGAAAAATATTCGATAAACCAACGTGTTTTAATCGTTTTATCAAAATCAATCATCGATTACTGTGACGATGAGAAAGTTACGTGAAATTTTTGGGAGAAACAACGTGCCAACAAAACGCACTATTTATCGTGTAGTGAATGACTTCGAAGAAAGAGGGTCTGTTAGTGATAGGCCCAAACATGGGCCATAACGTACTGCAAGATCGGCTGAAAACATTACTACTGCTCAAGAAAGTGTTTAAAACAATCCATTAACCTCAATTCGACGCTGTGCTCAGGAGCTTGGTCTTCAAAGAACAAGTTTGGCCACAATTTTGCACAAGGATTTGCATTTGTTTCCATTTAAGATTCAGTTGACACAAGAGCTTCTTCCACAAGACCATTTACGCCGCCGTACATATGCCAATAGGATGTTACAGCTCACCCATGACAACCCCGATTTTCATGAAAAAATCATAATGAGTGACGAGGCACATTTTCATTTAAATGGATATGTGAATAAACAGAATAGTCGGTTCTGGGCAATGGAAAACCCTCAAATTATTTATCAGTCACCTTTACATCTATTAAAAGTGACAGTCTGGTATGCAATTTGGTCAGGAGGAATCATTGGACCTTACTTCTTTGAAAATTAAAACGGCGTAACGGTAACTGTAAATGGGGAGCGATATTGTGATATGATTGAAAACTTTTTAACGCCACAACTGCATGTTTTGGGCTTGATTAACATGTGGTATCAACAAGACGGTGCCACATAGCATACAGCCAGGATTACAATGAAATTACTGCGAGACCTCTTTCCACAACAAGTTATTTAAAAAAATGGTGATGTTGATTGTCCTCCACGGTCGCCTGATTTGACTGCTCCGGACTTCTTTTTGTGGGGATATCTAAAAAGCAAGGTTTATGCAAACAAACCAGAAACGCTCGAGCCACTCAAACAAAATATTCGTGATGAAATTAATGAAATACCGCGTGAAATGTGTGAGAATGTAATGAAAAATGTGCTCAAAAGGCTCGCATTTGTGAGGCTAACAGAGGCGGACATTTATCTGATATTGTATTCCATACATAATTGCCGACATTAAATAAAACATTTATCAATATAAGATCCATTCTCTTTCATTTAATCAAAAATTATAAACAAAGTTGAAAGGTATACAACAAAGGGAAAGTATACTCCCAGCGGGCACCCTGTACAATAAGTATCACAATTAAAATATACAGTCATACTAAAAGGAGTTAATTTTTTACTACGAGAGAAATGTTAGCGGAGCTAGAAGGCGTCGACCAGCGTTGGGACAAAGTAGAAGATTAATCATCCAGCCGTAACAGCCGCGTCTCTCCATTTTGGTCCTTCCAGCCAGATTTAACCGACCTAGTAACTCAGCACAGAATTAGGAAAAACCACCTTCCGGATGTTGTCTATAATCATGAGTTAAAATATTTTCCGTGTAGGCAATACTTTTTGCCAATTTTAAAAGTGCATTTAATTAATAATTGTATGTGAAATTGGACTATTCAGTCGACTTAAACCGCGACAACATTCAATTGAATACTACGTCCAGTTCCTATCATTTGGGGTTTCAATTCCAAAAAATTAATCCTAGATCAGACAATATTAACGAAGTGTTAGTGATACTGTCAAAGTTTTAAAATGTGAATAAAAGTGAACAGTGAAATCTCAAAGATTGATGACGCTGCTGCTTAGAAACGAAAACGTGCAGCAATTCATAAGCTTTTACTTACAACTATGAATATGAATCCCAACGTTAGCATTTCAGCTAGTACGACGCAAGGAGGAACTGAGATTAAGTAGCCAAGGTTAAACATAACTGTATTTTAGGCGACTACACAGAAAGGCAATCATTCCATGATTTGTTATGTCACATCCATTCAGCTGCATTATTACCGGTACAAAAACTTCATAAATTTGATGATGAATCGAAGGGCTAATGGACCTAAAAAACAGCTGAGAAAGATTTCCCAACCAGCGAAGAACTGAATTTTCTACTGCGTCGTTGTGATGCACTAGACTCCTCCGATTTACGAGTAAACGTAGTTCTGCTTCGTCACCTAAGCTAACACCAGTCAAAAGCGACATCACACTCTCGTTCTTATAGAAGAAACGGAAAAATCATAACAAAGAAAATATGAATCTGTAATAAACGTTGAAAAGTCAAACGTGTCTGCCCATATCGTGAACAACAGAACTCACCACGTATAACCTACTGCATTAACTGAAGTAGTCACAGCGTCAGACCATTCAATACCGTACACTGCTTGACTCAGATTCCGAAGTATAAAGTATAACAGAATCTTGTTTACAACGTTTAGGCTTACCGCGGTAAAATGGCCGCATATCGGTTAAGGGACTGGGACAAGTTAAAGCTGGTCTAATCTGGACAAAGTTTACCGATCATGGTATTCTTTTTAAAGCGCATTACCCAATTTCCAAACATAATTGATATTAACGAGGTCCAGCTCACTAATTTCAAATACTTATAATTAGCCGATCCACAATCCCACCTGGCACATGAAGTAGACATACTCATTGATGTTGATGAATTCTTCGATATTTTGACCGTTGGAGAACTTAAACATTAGCATGACGAGCTGGAGCTATAAAATACCACATTTGGATGAGCGGTGGCAGGAGCCATTACAGATAGATTTACCAATGAGGATGTTCTGGAGTATCGCTCAACGATTTTGTAGCGGTTGGTTTCAAGGTGCAATCTACCCTCTATGCTATAATTTTTTGATTTCGAGAACATCGGATAATATTCAGTGCTGACATTGAAAAAATTTATAGATCCAAATTAATGAAGACGGCACCAAGTTTCAAAATGTCCAGAGGAACACACCATTTTACGCCATTTTGTACTAAAATACTTTAAATTATGTACAGTCACATATGGTTTGGCATCAGCTCCGTATTTGACTACGCGAGTTTTAAGGCAAATTGCAGAAAAAGTATCTATATTTGACACCCCATTATTGTGAACACTATCAAATGTAAGAAGCAAAATCTTTGACGAAATATTTTGGGTGCATAAATAATTCTTCTAAAATTCTACACAACACCCCAAATGAGGATCAGGAACAACATATCAAATCAATCGACGATACCATGAAGGGCAAGGTAATAATAAGTTTTTAGGTTTGCAGTACGACTCTATAGAAGATATATTCGAATTTCGAGTCAGGTTACCAGAAAACTCAAAAGCGAGGAAAAGAATCATATTATCAGAAGCAGGAAAGTAATTTGACCCATTTGGCTCAAATAACAATTCTGTGAATCGCACCAGTAAGCATTACAATTAAAATTTTCATCCAACAACTTTGGATGTTAAACTTGAATTGGGATGACTCACTACCACATGACATAGAGTGCGACTGGAAACAGTTACGAATCTCACTTCCATTGAAAAGTTGTCAATTCCATGGTTCGTCCAAACTACAGCCAAGTCAACCATCGGGTTATACGGGTTTTGTGACGCCAGTCAGCTCGCCTACGCTACAGTAATTTACTATAGGGTCACGTAATACACAAGTTTAATATCGGCCAAATCAATTCCAAAATTGAAAGGGTATTTTAGTGGACCGATTCCACAATTATGCTTGATTGGCTGGCTAATCATTTTCGGCGCTGGCCCACATCCATTGCCAATCAAACATCTGAGATATTGTCCTCATGCGGTCGAAAACTATAGAGACATGTGCATAACCTCACAAAATCCTACAACTACAAGAAGTCAAAACCTTGATTGTATTAATTCCAACCTCTTTATATTCGGAGGGGATACTTGGTAGAACTAGTTTTTCGACCTTATTTATTGTAACGTAAATCTAACATTTGAAGAAGTGACTATTCTATAATGTCACTCCTGTACATTAACTAATTGGTACTCCAGCAGGAGTCAAGAAATTTCAGTGGCTACACCACAGTATTTATTAACCAAATGGCAAAGAATTCAAGCAAATTCAAAAAATAATTTGGAAAACATATTTTCTGTATATTTGCATAACCTTCAGCAAAGGCGTAAATGGCAAAAACCATGACAAATCATTAAAATACCCTGGAGGCGACAATCTTGTGGAAGTGAGGTGACGATGGAAACTTCCAATTCTGCACTATACAGAAACCTTCACACTTAGCTCATTGACCATCCACACTCATTGGAATATAATAAAAGATCTAGTGAACTCTTCAAAAAAGATAAAAGAGTATACTTTGACAGCTCAGTCATAATCCACAAATAGAAAAAAGGGCCCACCTCCAGGGCAGAACGAACCTTTTCTGTTTTCGACGGAGGAAACAACTCTGCTGTTGCAGCCTTTATTGAGCAGGAATGATCTGTGAAGGTGTCAGATAATACTACGTGAAATGAAAACGGCAACTGCGAGACAAAAGAACATCAACAGGAGTGTCAAGGATGATCTGCTAGTTAAGCTATGTGTGGAGAATCTTACAGATTGGCAAAAAAGGCGCTGAAACTAGAAATAAACAGAATGAAACGTAAAGGTGTAAGTTTTATAACCCAATCTGAGGTACTTCTAAACATGTACAATCATTGTCTTGTGGAGGGCGTATTCCCAAAAGCAGGAAAAACCCAACGACTGGTACTTGTTAACAAAACAAAGTGCGACCGGAACTTTTCATCGGCACATAAACCATTATGTATGTGGGATACAGTGGACAAATTATTAGAAAGGTTACTAAAGCTCCAGTTTACAGTTGCAGTTGAAGAAGCAGGAGACCTTTCCAATAAGCAATACGGCTTCAGAAAAAGCCGGTCTACTATCAATGCTATAAAAAAGATGCTGAGCCGCTTCTATAGCATAGAAACAAAGTCAGTACCAAACGTGTTAATTTAGTAAAACAGGCGTGGTTGGTGCTGACAACCGTGCTAGACTACCTTTTGTGGATAATACACAGCTACCTTTGTGATGATATTGTGGAATAATAGTAGTCCGGGATATATAATCTTCAACGCAAGTTAAACAAGATTTTGGGACGAACTTACCTCACGGCTAGATGATCACGTTATGATATTTCAACGTGGCCATCAAATTTTTTTGAGTGCATATGGACTCAAAGCTCAAAGTTAAAATTTGTAAAACAGATTAAGTATTAGGAAAAGCATCTGAACCTGTTATTTTGGTCACGGCGGAGTATATGACAACAAGAGCGGTCTTAGCATCCTGGAAGCAAAGATAACGGACAGGGAAAATGTTATGCTGTACTGGCAGAGAAATTGGCTAAACGAGAGGCATGTAAGATTGCAGAAAGGTTTATTAAATGGGTTTCTCTAACTGGGTCGATAGAAAGCATGGAGAAGTTAACTTCTTCACGACCCATTTCTTTACATATTTGCACACAATTGAGAAAATCTTTGTTATATTAATGGAAATGCAGCAAGAAACGGAAGGTGAGATCGGAGATTTAACGCCCTATAATATTTTTGAAATCATGCCTGTATCGAACCCAAACTGGATAATAGTGGCACAGTACGTAGAAAAGATTCTTCGACTAAGGAAACCAGCAATGTACATCCAACACAGAATATAAAAGATGATTACTAAAGAGAAGAAACGCTACTATAGCCATATACGAGAAACATAATTCCAGTATGGACCCTGACAAAAAGGAGATTTTTAGTGGGTGCGAGTCCCACAGTCTGTGCATATCCTTTAATAAACAATAAACAATGAAACAATGACTTCCTTAATGGTTAGGAAGATGTACATTCTTGAAAATTGTGAATAGAACTTGAGTGTTTGGGTTTTTTGCTGCAGATGGGAGTACTTCCGTTTAAAAATAATTCAAAGCTTCTGGAAAAATTTAGTTCTTTTTTCCCCACTCCTAGGAAGAAACTCAAAATCGATAAAGAAGTTTCGATAAAGAGGTAAAAAGGCTCATGGTTCGATTTAGGATCTTTCAAACTATGAGTCATTTGTTTTGATTGATTGTATCAGAAACAATTAACATGGAATTTTCAAGGGACCTCGAACAAAAAAATTAAATGTCCACTGTACAAATTATAAATTTATTTGCTAATTATAAAAATAAATAAATTAACGTAACATAACATAATCTAACTAATTCACTTAAATTATTTGATCACACTAATCTTTGTATATTAATATCTCCGTCCTGAACTTGATTGTCCTACTGATCCTTGATTTCCATAAGATTGCGATTTATCACTTTGTTTAACTTCTGGTTTTGTGTAAATCGGTGGTTTATAGACGTTGGTTCCTCTTTCAACAGGTTTCACATTTAATGCAGCATTCGAGTTTAGGCGGAACATTTTGAATTGAAACTTTTCAAAATAACTGTATTAAATTATTATATCTTTAATGTTTTAAGATGCACAAATTATGAAGTGTTTAAAAATGCACTATGGCTTATATAGAGCCAACATTTAAAAAACCAAAATTACTAAGGTAAAGTTTTACTGTATCGTTTCAGTATTGTAAAAACGATAACGACGTTATTATACCTTTATATTTTTATCGAATTTTTTTTTTATTTCACCAATGTTTTTTTTTTAAAGAGACATCTATCAATATCACGTTTATCTAATCAAACTAGTGTTGTAAACTATATCGCGACGAAATGACTATAGTGGCAAAATGCTTGTTACCTTATGTCATCACTCGTATAGCGATAGTTAAGATGTTTGTTTATTACGTTCCTAATACCTGGCCACCTAAAGCGATTTCCAATTGGAAGAAAATGGTCTAAAAGATTTTATAAAAGATCTCAGTAAAGTATCAATTATATGACCTTTAACGCTGTTGATTTTGATTGTCTTTTATTTGAATTCTTAGTGTATAGTATGAAGAAAACGATCTTCAGCGTAATCAATTTTTTTAATACGTCGTTTAATCTGTAATTAGCAGTACATCTACTGGACCGCGTAACAGTCTTAATACGTGTTTTACTATGGTTGGTGGTAAGTTATTCCAAATTTTCGGGACAAAAACAAATATTTAAATGTTGCATCATCAAAATGGCATAAGAATGTGATTTTGTAATCTGTAGGCTCATTTGTATAATTAGACTTAAGAAGCTATATGATTCAATAGCACCATAACCTAACTAACTAAAGTCAGAGAATTACTCAAAATAAAAGATTCTAATACCAAAAAATCTTTTAAGTTTGACAAGAAGCGATGGCAGTATGCCATCTATTGATGGAAATTTATCGAAATCAATTGTTTAATTTTTTATAGTTGATACAAAAAAGTGTATTGGCTTTCTTTTAGAGTCCCCGGCCGATTCTAGCTCTTGATCTATAGCGGTTATTCGATATGTTGGTAATTTTAACCACGTTGGACCTTGTTACCGGAGTGGATGGTAACATAATTGTTGAGGATTTAAGCCTCTTGAAACACAATCAGCTGGATTTGCACTGGAAGCTACGTGGTGCATTAGCCTGCGTGGGTACTCCATTGAATCTCTGTTATTCTGTCAGCCACAAATTTTTTATAATTTTATGGTTTACCTTTTATCCAACCCAATTCAGTTGGAGAGTGAATCTATCCATTGTTTCTCAATAACTGATTTCACTTTAACATCCCAATCGATTACGAAAGCACCTATTGCCTATAGCAAGTTGAATCATCCATGGTTATTCCTCAATTTCACCAGTGCTGTTGGTAGTAATTCGAAATTACTATCGTTATTAGTTTTTGGCGTTATGTTTGGTTTTACCTTGTTGGTGGTTCCTTGTTCTCGGTGTGTTAAGTGTGGTAACGTATGATGTCCTACTTTACAGGTGAAACAATTTATCTTGTTGTTACAATTTGATGTTGATTGATCTTACAACAGACAAACTTAGCTATAGTCCAGGCTCTTTAAACGCCACCAGGTTTCAATGCGATGTTGTTTTTTACAGAAAATATAAACGAAGACTCTATTCTGTAGATTTGTTGTTATTATAAATGAATGTTTTAGAGGTTGAGCTGATGTATTTCTGTTAGTACCAGAAGTTCCTGGTGATTGGAAACGTCTTTCTAAGAACTTAAAAAACTGGAGTGGTACTAACCTAACTGCTGACGCTGAATAACGTTGTGTAAACTCACCAATTATATGAGTATAAATAGTTTCGCGGAGATGGTTACCACAATAATTCAGATAGTGCTGGCCAACATCCCCTTTGACTGACCCTAACCATTCAAGATCAAGTCAAAAAGCAAATACAATTGGCAAATCATACTAAAAAACGGCTATTTAGCGAAGATTTGTTAACCGAAAACCCAAAACCAAAACGCGTTAGTCCAGGTCCATTAGACATCTCACCACTCTATAAACATGCGAAACCTACACCTATACATATATTCATCCCAGTATGATGAAGTTGTGAAACTCTCTCTGTATCTTGTAGCATATGAGGATGCTATTTGACAGTTCCATTCCATAGTTGGCACCAGATCTAGTATTTGAGTGAGTCAATTTGAGATCTAAATATCGATGAGTGTTTTAATAGCCAACCATCTTGGAATCTGACCACAAATGTACGGAATAAAATGTAGGTGTATAGGCTCAATGATGGTTTCCAAGGCTCCACATTACTCGAATCGAGGAATGGAAATCGTCTTGAATAGTAATACTTTTATTCTTTGCGGTTCACTATTTAATCCATTTATTGTTTTGCAATGCAATACAGCATCATAAGCAGTAGAACTTGCATCAGCGAACCCATGAAGCTACCAATATGGTTTTATCGGTATAAAACAAAGAATGGTTATTGTTTTGCAACTACTTGAAGTTGTTTCAAACATAGTGGACCGATTTAACCAGAACGATGGCTAGACTATGCCATCTAAAGGATCAAACAGTTGAGGTGCTTTAGATAGAAGGCTTCATTTAAAATCAGTACTTGATTCTGGGGGTACTTGATGTTCGGTTTGTCTATCAATACTAAAGACGAGTGCAACTCTTGCGAGTTTGAACCAAAATTGCGTAATGTAAAGCCTTCAGTGCTAAGAATATTACGTATGTTATTGGCTAATAGTAATGTTGATGGCATGTACACATCCACACCTCCTCTCTCTTATAGGTGATCTACATACAAATCCATTAGCAGTCTTTATATATTCAGTACTTCAGTCTAACTGAACTGTTGGAGAGCCCGTGCCGCTAAACAGGGGCTGTCGATGTTCCTTACTTGAGTTTTAGCAACCGAAAACGTCTCATTTATTTAGTAGGATCATCACGCCACACAATTTTTTGATAGTCACAATCGCACGTGGGTTGACACAAATCTGATGATACATGTGTTGGTTATCTGCGGTGTTCACTACTGTGTGTAAGCAAAATTTCAGTAGAATGCTGATTAAATGTGTAAGTCCCATAATAAACCGACTCCAAAGATCCTGGCATGAGTAGTAAAAAACTATTTCGTGTAAAATTCTTGCTCAGGAGTCAATATTAGTCTGAAACGGAACTTTTCCAGCTTCCAAAACTTGGGTAAAATTTCATTTATATTGAACTCAATTTGTAATGTGGTGTGCGCTGTTTGTTCCCCATCTCTTGAAATAATCCATCCAACCAGACCTTTGGGTTCTGAAAGCTGTTCGTGTTGTAGAATTTTAAAAGATTTGATTTGCTCCTATAAAATAATTTCGATATCACGACATTGTTGTTCAAAAGGATGGTTGATTTATATTTATCTTAGCTTGATCCAGCTGTTGCCGACTTAATTGATAAGCCTTGGTAATCTTGACCTAAATTTATCCAAAATGAACACATTACCTCTTTGATAAATCCGAGATTTAATCAAGTTTTAATGTTTAGCGATTAGCGATGTTCGACCTTTTATTCTGAATTTGACGCTATTACCGTTATTGGAATTCGGCAGTTTTGGCGAGGTAGTTGTAGTTTATTCATCCATTATTGCGTAATAAAATTAGGGAAGCTTTAGATCCTGAATTAAGCAATACCTTCCTGAACATTTCCATACCAGTCTTCAATACATACCAAAGAAATGGGCAGAGTATTTTTCCATTATACTACAGTTTGCGTGGTTGGTTTTAAGCTTGGCTTTTCACTTTTGCGGCAAGTTTAGTTTCTTGCAAAAATATTCTTTTGTTGGGTTCATGATTTGAATGAAGAAAATATTAATGTTTCCTTTGGCATATAAAACATCGCCTTCTCGATGGACAGTTGCTCGATGTGTGGCCTGAAAAAAGGCAGCTAAAACTTTGGAATGATTTTCATACCTCTAAAGCAGCAAATCTCTTAGCAATGAATGATGAAACGCGTTAAATATTGGATATTCTGCTTCAATGCTTTAAATCTAGAATAATCTCATGGTGAGTTTATATAAATAAACTCACCATAGGTCTCGTTTTTCTGCACTTTCAACCATTGCCTTCAAATATGTTATAACCTCAACCGACGTATCGCATATTTTATGCAGTGACTTGGCACCATCTATGATAACTATAGTGGTTGGCTCATATAAGCCATTTAATTAGAGATATTATCTCCAGACTTTGGTTGTAGCACCACTCACAGTTTCTCCCAAGCCTCCAAGTAATTATCTGAAGTGACTGGATATACTATAATAAATTCGATGAATCATCGCATAGCCAGTACCTTTAAGTAACGGTATTTGTGGGCATTTGTTAGTGATGAAATATGCTTCGATGACAAAAACAGTTAATTGAACGATGGGTATTCGTTTCACGAATAAATCGTAAAAATCAATATTTTCATTCTTCGGAGCATTATCTTATCCTTTGGAATTTCAGGAATTCTTTGTTCTCGCATTGTGTTAAGCATTTCTCTTTGATGCCTCTGTGCGTTTGAACGGCAGTGACCAATGGATGGCACCTATGAATTGCCTTAATGCTGATTCACAGTAACGTGTTCATTAAGTTTTATGCGGGAAGCTTCAAACAAGTGCGGTTCAATAGTTTTCTTATTGTATCTTCTGCATAAGTATGCTGGTGAATGTCATCAGATAACCTCTGGAAAGTGTCTTCACATCTTGTCTATTTTATAAATTTGCTATAAAAACGCGGGAATTTCCACTAACAAAACTGTACTTATTATAGGTTTTAAAATCGAGAATTTTAAGATCAAATGGGTCGACCGAAATCGGCATAGCTTAATGCTAAGCAACCTTGATGAATATTAAAGGACGACCTGAACAAATTTTATGCAAAATACTTTTTATATATCCCCAAAGGAGATCAATTAAGGAGCTTAATTAAAAATAAATTAGATATAGCTCAGTAAAACAAATAGCAGGTACTCATAAATATCATAGTATTGGTCCAATTAATAAGACAATTTTAGATATTAGAAAATTTTCATTTTGCTCAAAGCAAAAACTTTTTGAAATTGCATAATAAAGATTATATTAACAACCAATTTAGGGTTTTATTGCATTGCCAAAAGTGTCAGTTAGTGAACAATTCAAGAAAAGTTATTAAAGAAAAAGTTTGATAGATTTTTATGATTTTTTGTTTAAAATATTCAGATCCTGAAATATTCAAAAAATCATATTTTAAAAATGAAAGATAGGATACCTTTTTTTATTTCTTTGATAAATGAATAAGCTTTGAAAAAAAAATAAAAAAATTGATAACTCGTTGGGGTCGAAAATAACGTGAACTGACATTTTTTAAAAAAACGCAATTTTTCATTAATAAACAATTCCTTAAAAATTTTAATTGTACCGTTATTTATAAGAACCATTCGGTCTCTTTCATTTGATTTATAAAACATTAAAATCGGTTAAGTGGCTTTTGAGAAAGAGGACCTCAAAAATTAGCATTTTCAAGAAAAATCAAGAAAAACGTAAAACGCCGTACGCCACTGTCAAAAATTACAGAGCCGCAAAAAAAAACAAAAATTATTTTTCATGTTTTTTAAGCATAGAGAACATTTTTGAAAAGTTTCATCAAAATCTGAAGGTGTCAGGACAAATTTTCGGTTTTTTTGATCGGTTTCGTATGGAATCGCTGTATATATATATATATATATATATATATATATATATATATATATATATATATATATATATATATATATATATATATATACAGGGTGTCCCTAAAGTGACTGACACGAATAGTACCGTTGGATTCCTTGATCAAAGCGAACACGACTTTACTTATACCACTTCGCACTGTGAAGCCCCCCTATCAAGTTATAGACGTTTGAAGAGAAGCCTTCCAACATCGTATCTTGTATTAAAGATAACTCAATATCTAGAGAAAGAACCATTTGTTTTTCCCAATGTTTATATCGTTAAAAAGCTGATTAAATTTTCTGTTAAATAAGGTATAATAAGTATGAATATTTACTTAAAAAGTATTTCAAATTAAAACAAAACTTTTAGAATTAAAATTTTTTTAAGAAAAATTATTGTTTCTTTACCATTTATCTTTTAACAATTACCCAACGACAATTAATATTTTTTAATTAAAATATAGTTCAGACTCTTAGCTTTCAGAAAAGCTAACTATTTGTCATATTTGCAATAATACGTTACCTAAAAAAATTAAAAGATTACAATAAAAATTTTGCATTTTCTTTATTAGACGCAAGTATTGAGGTATCAACAAACTTAAATTAAAAGTTAGGTTAACTGTTCATAAAATAATTAAATATAAATTAGTCTTTAAACAATCGTAGGCCATCTAAAAGTGAATTAGTTAAAATTAAAAAAATAATAATTTAACATTTATTTCAACATGAATCCTTATACCTCTAACGAATATATGGATATGGTACGCATTTTTTACGAGGCTAATGGAGCTCGGACCGTTGCTCAACGGATATATCGAGATCGATACCCTAATTGTAGATTGCCATCTGTCAATATTTTTGTTAATGTAGAACATTATTTATGGAATTTGCGGGAGAACGGCACTTTTTTAAATAATCGGAGAGATCTACCAGGACGTACATCAACATCAAACCATAATGCTGATAGAGTGCTGCATGAAGTTTATAATAATCTCATGACAAGTATTCGGAAAATGGCAGCAAAAACTGGAATTGCAAAATCTATCGTACACAGGCAAATTAAAAAAGAAAAACTCCATCCTTATCATTACCAAACAGTACAAGACATCTTGGAAAGTGATAAAATATCAAGAAAATTTTTTTGTGAATGGGTAATTGATTAACAAACACGACATTTTTGGTTTCCGAAGATGATAATTTTCACAGATGAAGCTGCTTTTACTGGGGACGGATGAATAAATTTACACAACATGCATTCCTGGTCATCAAATAATCCTCATTTAAAAATTGTAAACAGTTACCAACATAATTTCACAGTAAATGTATGGTGTGGTATTTTTGGAGACGAATTATTAGGACCGATCATACTTCCAGACAGATTAGATGCTGTAAAATATTTAAATTTTTTAAAAAACCAATTTGATGAACTATTGAAAGAAGTTCCATTGTTTAATTTACGATATATGTGGTTTATGCATGATAGTGCTCCACCACCTTTTGCAAGAAATGTACGATCCCACTTAAACACTTTGTTTTCAAGGCAGTTAGATTAGCCGCGGAGGATCTATACATTGGCAAGCAAGATCACCGGATCTAAATCCGTTAGATTTTTACCTCTGGGGTCTTGTAACTTGTAAGCTTGTAACGAAATCAAACGGGATAGAAACGTTTTCGTAAAAGTTTGCAATTCATTAATGAATAGGTGTTTGGAATGCGTAACGGCTATGGTGGTCGTTTTGAGAATTTGTTGTAAATATTGCGAAGTACTTATTTCTACCTCAATACTTTAATTTTTTTAGGTAGCATATTATTGCAAATATAACAAATAGTTAGCTTTTCTGAAACCTAAGAGTCTGAACTGTGTTTTAATCAAAAAATATTAATTGTCGTTGGGTAATTGTTAAAAGATAAATGGTAAAGAAACAATAATTTTTCTTAAAAAAATTTCAATTCTAAAAGTTTTGTTTTAATTTTAAATACTTTTGACGTAAATACTCATATTTATTATACCTTATTTGAAAGAAATTTTAATCGGCTTTTTAACGATATAAACATTGGGAAAACAAATGGTTTTTTCTCTAGATATTGAGTAATCTTTAATACAAGATACGATGTTGGAAGGCTTCTCTTCAAACGTCTATAACTTGATAGGGGAGCTTCACAGTGCAAAGTGGTAGCAATAAAGTCATGTTCGCTTTGATCAAGGAATCCAACGGTACTATTCGTGTCAGCGACTTTAGGGACACCCTATATATATATATATATATATATATATATATATATATATATATATATATATATATATATATATATATATATATATATATATATATATATATTTAAGATGTAAAAATTAATAAAGACCATCGCAACACAAAGCCAACACTTTTACAGTGAAATTGAATTTATACTTCATTCAACATCTTATCACTTACATTTTTAATCCCAAATAAATCATCAAATAAATAATCTCAAATAAATCGTCGATCGAAAAGACATCGTCATCAATGAAGATAAAATATCATAGATTTTCATCATTTAGCCGATTACTTAACAATATAATTTATAGATGTCTCTGTTGGTAAAAAAACAAATCATTTTTACCATCGCTTTTGGTGTCGTATTCATCTAATTTGCATAAATAAAATGAATAAGACATCTTGAGATGTCGTCCATAACAACGTTGCAAACGTTTTGACAATAATGAAACGATATAGTTGAACGCGTTGAATATTGTGAAATTCATGTTTAAGACTTGTTTATAAGCAATATTGAATCTTTGAATTCTTTATATTTTGTAAATATACTTGAAACGTTAAAGGTGTTTTGATATTTACTATAAAATTATCTTAAAAATTTAGAAACAAAAATGTTTCGGTTAAATTCGAATGCTGCATTAAATGTGAAATCAGTCGAAAGAGGTACGACTGTTTATAAACCATCGATTTACACAAAACCTGAAATTAAACAAAGCGATAAATCGGAATATTACGGAAATCAAGGAGCAGCAGGATTTTCCAATTCAGGACGAAAATATTAATTGACATAATATATTTGGCAACATTCCATTAGTGCAAATAAATAGTATTAAGCTAATAAGTTAGATTATGTTATGTTATGTTAATTTATTTATTTATTTTAATTAGCAAATAAATGTGCAATTTACAACGGTTAAAATTATATTTTATTCCGAAAAGCAAATAATTTTGATATTATCAACCTAGTGGAATTCACTTAGTTCTGTCTAAGACAGAACTAAAAAAATAATCTATTGAGAGTGACTTATTTTATTGAAAGAAATTCAGTGTTTTGGAGCACTCAAAAGTGCTTTGAAGAACTCATAGAACTTCCTCTACATTAACAAAATGAAACAATGGATCCGTTTAATATTTTTCAAATATATAACAGTTTTACTTTCAAGCAAAAGTTATAAAGATACTTACCGTTTATATTATCGTGAATTGCACTCCTGATGTGAGGTATAACAAACAGTTTAATTTTAATTGTGTTAAACTGAAAAGAATCAGAAACAAATGAACATTTAAAAAAAATTTAATTTAAGTCAGTCGTACAATTATGGTTTTTACTGCTTATTAAAGATATTATCACAGTGTAAAAAATTGCAGACTCTAATTTAATTGCGATCACCGTTTTCTGAGCTTAATGGTCTTGTTGGTGTGATATTTTATCTAATTGTATAGTGTCAAAATATAGCATATAGCTTTTACAGGGTGTCCGCCGGGAAGGTATACTACTTTGTTTGCTTATAATTTTTGATTAAATGAAAGAGAATGGATCTTATATTGATAAATGTTTTATTTAATGTCGGCAATTATGTATGGAATACAATATCAGATAAATGTCCGCCTCTGTTAGCCTCACAAATGCGAGCCCTTTTGAGCACATTTTTCATTACATTCTCACACATTTCACGCGGTATTTCATTAATTTCATCACGAATATTTTGTTTGAGTTGCTCAAGCGTTTCTGGTTTGTTTGCATAAGCCTTGCTTTTTAGATATCCCTACAAAAAGAAGTCCGGAGCAGTCAAATCAGGCGACCGTGGAGGCCAATCAACATCACCATTTTTTAAAATAACTTGTTGTGGAAAGAGGTCGCAGTAATTCCATTGTAATCCTGGCTGTATGCGATGTGGCACCGTCTCCTTGATACCACATAATCAAGCCAACTTAAACAAGCCCAAAGCATGCAGTTGTGGCGTTAAAAAGTTTTCAATCATATCACAATATCGCTCCCCATTCACAGTTACCGTTACGCCGTTTTGATTTTCAAAGAAGTAAGGTCCAATGATTCCTCCTGACCAAATTGCATACCAGACTGTCATTTTTAATGGATGTACAGGTGACTGCGATGAATAATTTGAGGGTTTTCCATTGCTCAGAACCGACTATTCTGTTTATTCACATATCCATTTAAATGAAAATGTGCCTCGTCACTCATTATGATTTTTTCATGAAAATCAGGGTTGTCATGGGCGAGCTGTAATATCCTATTGGCATATGTACGGCGGCATAAATGGACTTGCGGAAGAAGCTCTTGTGTCAACTGAATCTTAAATGGAAACAAATGCAAATCATTGTGCAAAATTGTGGCCAAACTTGTTCTTTGAAGACCAAGTTCCTGAGCACGGCGTCGAATTGAGGTTGATGGATTATTTTGAACACTTTCTTGAGCAGCAGTAATGTTTTCAGCCGATCTTGCAGTACGCTGTGGTCCATGCTTGGGCCTATCACTTACAGACCCTCTTTCTTCGAAATCATTCACTACACGATAAATAGTGCGTTTTGTTGGTACGTTGTTTCTCCCAAAAATTTCACGTAACTTTCTCATCGTCACAGTAATCGATGATTGATTTTGATTAAATGTTTTAACGATTAAAACACGTTGGTTTATTGAATATTTTTCCCATAATAAATTTGCCACGTGTCTACTTCACGACTGCCAAATATGAACTGTCAATACTAACGTTTACCAAAATGGCGGAACCACTAAAATTATTAAGATTAACGTTACTTTTAGTAGTAATGTACCTTTTTTTAAAAAGTTATTGGACTTTTCTACATCTTACCTTCAGATCTGGCTCTTTTACCATTCAGGACCAAGTTGAAACCCTCCGGATAAAAATCGATGTAGTTCTCAACACTTAGAAAAAACATTTCTTTGATTTACTCAATGGTTCACATATGATTGTGTCAAATGCTGTAGAAAAGAAGTTGTCAAATATATTACTCCTCTAGCAGAGAAAATTCAAGGAGACTACCAATGAGGATTTGGTTCAAACCGAAAAGTTATTGATCAAGTTTTTTCGCGGAGGATGAGTCTGTCTATATGTGAAAAAACATTTCGTGACGCACATCAGTTGATTTTGGGTTTCCAGCAAGTCTATGCATATGATGTAATCCATTTGATAAGCTTATTGATTGCTTTTTGTTGTCTGGGAATACTTAAAAAATATGTGCTTTTAATATTTAAAATTAAAGTAATGCAGTCACAATGCTCAATGTCAAAGTTGAGAATAAGCTTCCAAGGGTTTTTGCAATTAGCTCTGAGTAGGGCAATGGGATGATTTTTTCCCATTGCAAAAATATATACTGCATCTCATGAACAATTTTCAGCTTCCGTGGGTCTTAAAATAAATGAGTTTAAAAGAAAATTTATATTCACAGGTTTAAGAGACCAAAGCACGAAAGATTTTAATGATGGTGACCACACATTTGTAAGTGTGGCGGATTAGAACAAAATGAAGAGCGAACTCGCTCACGAAGCCAAAATGAACCCATATTTTTGATATAGTATGGATAGATACTGACCTGTTAAAACCATTTCATTATTATTGTAATTATTCTAGCATCAGTTCTAATTTGGTATGGACTACTTTTTTAATTATGATATACCTGACACATTTCGGCACATTAATCATAAGTCGCTTACACAACATCTTAATCATATCGCAAATACCACGTCATATAAAAAAAGTAATATACAGGTTCAAATTTTTCCTTCTATGGTACTAATAGAGGAATACTAATGCACAATATTAACTTCGTGTCTTTCGTGACTAATTCAATTATTACTGTTATGAAATTAAAGGGGATTTCAACTTTTCTGAATTCAGCCTGATGCTATTTTTTCAATTATGAACCTGAATTTAAATTGTTTGTAAATATTTAAGTGATGTCTCTTTCAACTGATTTCGCAATTGATGAATCATTTGAATTTATCTAAAGAGATTTAGTTAAAGTTTACCATTAAAGTTTTTATTCATTAAATTTGTTTACTATAAAAACGTGTAAATACTTTCGATTTTTTTATTTTTACGTTTTTATACCTAGTCAATGAATGCATCTAAACGTCATCGTTTAAAGCTTTAATCAAAACAATTTATGAATTGATAACATTTTCCACATTTGTAACGCTATGAATCGTTTTTAAATTTAATTTTTTAAAAGTGACATCTTTGTACTTATATTTTAACTAATTGAATAAATGGTGGAGTTCTAGGGTATTTTATTTTATTCTGATATAATTAGAACAGTAGAACCTATCAAATAGCAACTACGTACTATTTTAGGCCATTGATACTATTTTTTTATATTTTTAACAATATGTACTTACTTATTGGTGACCCCAGTTATATAAAGTTCTTGAAATATTCGACAATATCGTACATTATGCATAATTATGCATGCTTTGCTATTGCGCTAATAAACGCCTCAACACTTGTGCTTCTACCACCACTAAACCTGGAAGTGCAATCAGCAAAACTCTCACCAACTTGTTGAAGTATGGTAGCCCTCCCCCTCTGTTTTTTGCAGGGAGGATAAACATTTTTGGAATTGTTCGTCCGGGTAGATACTCGCTACATCATCATAGGTGGTCATAGCATCTTAAAAATCAATCACACGACAATGATGGTAGCTCCGTAAAACTTAATGTCAACTCAAGTTTTCATGAAATATGTAGTCCGATGGTTTTAGTCACCGCTTTTGTCAAAGTACGAAATATTTTGCAAAAATGATGATAGAAGGAATACAAAGATATTGTCAGCCAACCAATTATGTTTTATGCATTGACAGAAAACATAATTGGTTCATGTAGCCCAACTAGACCAATGTCAAAGATTTTGGCTGTTTGATTTGACCAATTAAATGGCTAAACAGTCAAAGATTAACATTTAAAGCAGTTTTGAGAATCACAGGAGTTACTGGCGGATAATTTAATTTGATTTCGATCGATGATGATGATGAACACAGCTATGACCCCCTATTGTAGCGCAGAATATATGGGCAACATCATCGTCCGTGTCAGTATATGCTTGCTGCAATATGCAGATATGTTTAAAGCCAACCTGTCTTCGTGCGTCTTCGATTTGGCTTGTGACCGCGTAAGGTAGGATGTTAAAAATAAATCACAACCGAGTTGGGAGAGCTTCGGCCTCATAAAAGATTGCATGGTTCACTCACAAAAAAAAAAACTACAGATTAAAAACTATTATTTATGGAACGGCTGCTGCAACGTTTTTGGCTACAAAAACATATCAACAATTAGCCATAGATGAAGAATCAAACTATCCAATTGGTGTAAAGATCGTTCAACATTTCTATGTGGATAACGTTCAGAGTGGACATTACAAGGTACGAAAATGGAACAACGACTGGATACAGCTGAGGCTTGATTTAACTACCTGACCCAGCGACAAGGTTGTTTGGGTTTGGCCTTAAGAGTCTTAGCTTTCTAGGCATACACGATTCTCATAAGACTTCTTCCTAGTGTAGTTACGCTTCCTCGTGGCAACAACCGGGTAATGCATCGTAGAAGAACGTACACAACCGTGCCATGGTGGATTTCCATTGCCCAAAGCTTTGGTGGGACCACATACGCCGAGAGCTATGTGGCAGGTGACCTTCGGTTTAAATCTTGCCTTTTCACAGTATACCGGTCTCTGGTGTGGGTGACTTTCATTTCTTGGGTACTCATAGGATTTTAATGAATCCAAAAAATAAATATAGAGTGTGATCCCTCTCTAAAAGCATCAACTTTGCCAGCTGTTGTGCTGGATTATAATACAGGAAATGATATGGTGGTAGTTGCCTCTGGGGCCACCTCCTTAGATCATCTTGATGCCGGGACAAGGGACATGTCCCTCATTTCCGGTGAATGGGTTGAGCTCCACTTCTTCGAAAGAAGGCGTTTTAAAAAAGGGTTCAACGAAGGCAAAACTAGAGAGGAAACTCTAGCCGCTACTCAGTCCGTGCTCCCTGTCAAAGCACCCCTGAAACCTGTTGCAACTACCCTAGACAGTAGGTCTGGTGGTAAGCGCGAGAGATCTTTCGAGGTTGCTTTGGAATCCTCTAAAATACTTGCAAAAAAACTAAAATTGTACCTTCTCCGGTCAAGGCCTCTTTCAGCCAAGTAGCAGGCAGCGTTAGACTTGGCATCTTACCGGGTGATCTTAGTGGCAATCCTCTTAGTATGGAGTAAATTGGAAACATGCAAGAGTGTGTCATTGACCTTATTATTGAGGTGCAAGGTCCAACCCATCAGCCTTAATTCCTTGATTCCTTTCGAAGAACAGGATGGCTTTTCTTCATTTGTCAAGATCATTCCACAGTAACACGCCCCATCTCGCGAAACAGTCGGCTGGTAGGCAGTCAGCGATTAAGCAACCCGGAGCGGAGAGCTCTTTACCCTTATAAGTAAGTATGGCTGGTACTATTAGTGTACTAGAAGCAAACCTGCATCACGCAAAAGAACCTTCGGATACCTTTTGCAATAGGTATTTAATCCTTGGCCTCATTCAAGAAACTTGGGTTAGTGGAGGAAAAATCAGAGGCCTCCACCTTAAGTCATGTAAGTTGGTTTATGATCGCAAGGGATCAGTTCCCCGAACAGCAATTTTTGTTTCATATAATATTAAAGTTCTTCCAATTCCAAAGGTCATCACTAAGGATTTAGTTTCAGTAATCTTGGAAGTACCGACTAGCAGGGGAGTGCAGGAGATAGTGTGTGCCTCTGCATATTTCCCTGTGACTCGGTAAATGTTCCACCTGTAGTTGTACAGGATTTGGTGGATTACTGCAACCTAAAAAACCAACAATTTATCAATGGCTGCGATGCAAACGCGCATTATATCATTTGGGTTAGCAGCAATACAAATAGTAGAGGTGAGTCCTTTTTAAATTATCTTATGAGCAGTCACATAGGCATTTTAAATAAAGGGTCTAGCCCTACTTTCATTAATATGATTCGGCAACAGGTTTTGGACCTCACTCTGTCGAGTCAGTTCATTTCCAACTCGGTCGCAAACTGGCATGTATCAAATGAAACTTCCTTGTCGGACCACATGCGCATCAGGTTCGATATACCGGGAGTGATTATACAGGTGGAAGAGTGCACTTTCCAGGCTGCATTGTTTGCGATACAAATACAATTACTAACTCTATATTTGGTACACCTCTGGGAGCAAATTTGCGGTTGGATTAATAGCTTATCCGGTAAGCTTTTTACTCCGGAAAAAAATCAAATGGACCATTAACTCCTTTGAGCCGTTCAAGGCTTCAGGCAGAGATGGAATCTTCCCAGCCCTTCCAAAGGAGCTTGGATTTGATTACCTCTGCTCTGGTAGCCTTATTAAAATTAGCTTCAATTTGGGTCACATACCACAGGCTGGGAGCCAAGTCAATGTGGTTTTTATCCCAAAGTTTGGTCCAAGTTTGGTGGCCTAAGGCACAGCAAAAAGTTATTATGAACAAGCTTACCTCATTGCAGAGGCTAGCATGTCTCGGAATCACAGACGTTATGAGCATCTGTCCTACGGCGGTAATGGAAGCCCATATCGGACTCACATCACTTCATTATTTACGTCAAAAAATCAGCTGCTACTTGTGCAGCTAGATTACAGCTGGTGAATCAATATAGTCATGATGATCATATGGGTCATCTGGATATTTTGAAGACTTGCATATGTTGACTTGCAAAGAACTCTGCTTTGGCAGGAATTTCGGGATAACAACTGGCACGGGCAGGCTCGTCAACTAATTGGCCCTGAGCCATTCTGTGGCATCCCGCGGGCCTTAGTAGCCTAGACAATTAGTAAATAAGGAAAAATGCAGTGCTTGACCTATTGGAACTGTATTCCCGGCCTTAGACAGGCCAAATCTTTGATCAGACCATTTTAACATAAAGACTTGGCGGTCGATTTAAGTAAAGGAAATATTAGGAAGCTAGTGAGTTTTCTTTCAGGTCACTGCTACCTGAGATATCATTTGATCAAAATGAACCTGTCCACAGAGACGGAGTGCCGACTCTGTTTGAAAGAGATAGAAACTGCAGAATATATACTATGTGAGTGTGTTGCCGTTCTGTGCGCACTGAGGTGGTTTCATTTTGAAGAGAGGCATTTGACCTACAAATCCCAATAGCGCAAAAAATCTTTCAGGTTGCAGTGCTAGCCGTTTTGGGCAGGGAAAAAAAGAAACCCAGCGACTAAAAAATCTACGATCATCGCCGAGACTGAGATACATAAATCAAGTCGGGGTCAAGTGCTTCCCGTATAACGCATTAGGCGCAACGACATATGGTTGCCGAACACGATCGAAACGCACATATGGTCACATAAACATGCGACGTAACACATAAAAACGTTCTAGTAAGCCTGCGGCGATCGCGTACAGCTCCCCCAAGATATGCCACCATTTCTAGTACGTCACAAATAATCACATAACATTCCTAGTCAAAGAGATAAAAAGAGAATACTAGCAAAACTTCAAGTCAAATATTTAACGCTCAATCGACTTTTAGGCTGTTTGCCAATAAACCTACACAATCAAATGGATTTATTTATTACAATTTAAGCAATTGCCTGCAAACCCCAAATTTTACGATTAATTTTTTGAATTAGCATTATCCGGAAAACATTGAATAGTCACAGTAATCTTCATAATATTGTGATTGATGCCCCACTTCGTGTACGCCTGTTGGTAATCTGATGGAAACCGTAGTTTGTACTCTTGTTGCCACTCTTTTTGGGACTGTGGTTGACACTGCGACTCATCCTGTGGTTGCTGCTATTGCGGGTTTTGATTTGCTTCACGAATAAGTACCGTTTCTCGTATGCATTGTGTCGCCGGCAACGATTCATTTCGATAATATTCTTCAATCTTTTTAAATTTCGCAATCATTTTTTTTGCACTAATAATATGTCTGACCACAATAAAAGTTCGAAACAGAATGAAGTATTTACTATGAATATGAAGTATTTATAAAGTACTCGTATCCAGTTGGAAAAATTAATATATGCTTATCAATATAGGTGGGGTTTTGGTATCTTTATAGAAGTGAGTTTTATTCGTTATACCTTATCACAATTTATATTTATATTTTTTTTTAACCATTGTTTAAAAAGCCATTGTTTAGCGCCCAACTGCCTTCGTCTCGGTGCTTTCCAAAGTACTTAAGACCAAAATTAATTTCCAGCTGAAATCGTCAATATGGTTTTCACGGAGGGCCTTGTTTCCTCTAATGTTATCACTGAAGAATGGAGCAGAAGCATTCATCAATCTGGTGCATCACAAGTTATTGCACTTGATATTTCGAAAGCATTTGATCGCGTGTGGCACAAGGGTTTGCTGCTCGTTGATTTTATGGATTGAGAATTTTCTTCTCTGTTGCAAAATCCATGGTGGATGGCAACACTTCCGCTCCACATTTTTTAAAAGCTGGTGTAAGTTTTACTTTGATCCATCTGAAACACTTACAATATACAAGACATACATAAGACATACATAGTTGGAGTATAATTCTCATATTTGGGATGAAGCACCGCGTGTGATATGAGACGCCATTTGCACCGATACAATCTGGAAATCAACTTCGCGAGGATTAATAAATTTAAAAACTCTTTGTTTGTTAGAAGTACGCGAATGTGGAATGAACTGAGGAACCAGACGTTCTCCTTGGTATACAATTTACAGAAATTCAAACTTAATATCAAAAGTAAACAATTAGGAGACGGAAAATCTAATTATTCCATTTCTTCTTCTCTTACCTTACTCCCTCCAAATCCTTCCTTTACCTTTTGCAGTAGTGCTATGTGTTTGTTGTTAGTAGTTCATATTAAGGATATATATTTATCCTAAGTGCTATAAACATTTATATAAAAGAAATATTCCAACGTTCTTCTTGTTACAACATTCTGTGACACCTTTAGCTTATGGCCAATCCATTTCCATTTACATGTCCTAATTTTGGCCTCAATGACTGTTTGATTTGTTTACTTTAGGAGCTTGACATTTGTAATTTTGTTGGGCCAGAAGCACCTCAGTATTCTTAAACATTTATTTACAGGCACTTGTAGCTAGTTTTAGATTTTTTGCGAATGCTTACAGGTTTCCCAGCCGGTACGTTATTCTGGTTTTATTGATCCGTTTATTGATGTCTTCATCTATTCCACCGGTTTTTGCTACTGTGAAACCAAGGTAGAGGAATCCGCATTAACCTCTTCTATTTTCTCTTGGTTGATATATAACGGTATTGATGTTAGTGTGTTTAGCCTCATTGTCTTGGTTTTCTTGATATTTATTTTGAGGCCAACCTCTTTCGCTAGATCCCAGCTTATACACATTTTGTTGCTGGTTGGAGAGAGAGATGAGCATTAGACTTTCGCAAGGAAGTACAATTTTACCTGCTCTCTTTGAGTATTAAATATGTAATTTTGACCAGATCGTTGGGAATCTGGCTCGATCAACGATAGAGAAATCAACTGATAGTTGTAAGAGCAGACTGAATGTTATCAAAAAAGTGAATAAACTAAAATGGGAAGCTCATCCAAGTGTTTAACTCACATTGTGGTAAAGGCGCTGGAGTCCTCCAAAATCGCATACGAAATGAGCGTGAATGGTGAAGATCTAAGGTTGGTGTGAATAAAATATAAATTTTTGCTATTAGCTCTGTTGAACAATAAAGTTGCTTGCTCTGTCCCCGATACTCTTTAATCACATGTAAGAATTTATTATTCGTAAAAGTGAAACATCAGACAACCGCTTATCCGTAAAAGAAAGTGGAGGTCTTGTTAAATTGTGGCGGTATTTTTTTGCCATGTTGCTTGTTTTATAGATTTGAATTGTTAGTCTGGAAATCCAGGTGGTATTCTATGGTTATAATGATCACGTATTATTACTTTAAGAGAAATGCGAGTACCCCCCGACCACAGCGGTTATCTATTTAATAATTACATTCTATGATAAATAAATACAATTTCTATTGGTATAAGTTGAGTATCGTTGTAGTATTGGTTAATACGAACAATGTTCGATGACAGTATTTGTATTTAGGTACAAACTATATTCAACATGCTATAAATTGTGTTGTATTATGGTGAAAATACAGGTTTCTAATTAAAAAAATATATTGAATCTTAGAACATTTTTTTACATACGCCCAAATCGCCATTCTCGAACAATGTACAAAATAAATGTTTAAATGAATGAATGAACGACCAAACTATGACGAATGAGCTCAGTTTTAAATACGCGAAAAAATGTTGGCATTGTTGAAAAATGTTGAAAAACATTTAAACACAAACAATAGAAATTTTAAAACACTCAAAAAGAATCTCAACTAATATAATATCGGCCGTATTAAAATTATTATCCCCCGTTAGTGTACGTTTCCACCAAAAAGTTGGTTTTTTTTTTACATCGCACCTCACACGGATAGTATACATTTGCACAAAAATTGCGTCTCAACACAAAATTTATTACCTACACATGCAAACAAAAAACAACCAATTTGTACTGATGAAGAGAACTTTTGCTGTTTTTTTTTTACATTGGTACTAAAATATAAAATTTCCTCTAGGAAATTTTATGGACAACCCTTCATTTATTTGAAAAATATCATTATCCTGTGATTTTGTTGCGTCTCAAATTTAAATAAAAGTTATTTATTTCTTTAAAACACTAATAGCCATTTATTTTTTATTAAACTTTAAATACTTTTGATTTGCAACCATTTACAGTAAATTTTTATTAAAAAAAAATCAACGTTAAAATTCAAATATTTAAATTTAAAATTCTAAAACATAGAATTTCAATACACATACATAAAAAAAATTAAAATATTTCCCTTTGTAAAAAAGACAACCGATTTTTTGGTCGAAACCAAGAGTTAGTCTTGGTTTCGACCGAGGTTGTGAAATGTTGAATAAAGATCAAAGCTCAAATGAAATTAATGTTCTAAATAATGAATTAGGTATCAGAATCGATTCCCCAAAGGATATTGCAAATAGTTTTAATTTAGACTTTTCTAATATATTTACCACAGTGAGACCTAATAGTACAGCACCTAGCCAGATTAATCACACTTCCATGATTTTAGATAAACCTAACGGCATGAACCTTTCTTTTCTGACCCACCACTGCAATGGAACTGTTTAATATTATAAATTCTCTTGAAAAAATATATATAGACAATTATTTGGGTTTAAGTGCAATTTTAAAAAATATTTAAATTGTAGTGCAATTTAAAAAAAAGTTTTTTTTTCTGAACTCTGCAATCTGTTCTGGGGCCGAAGCTCTCCCAACTCTTTCACAGTTAATTTTTAACGTCCTATCTTACGCCGACACCAGCCAAATTGAGGACGCACGAATACAGGTTCGATTTTAAATCCATCTGCACATTGCATTGCTCCAGCCAGCCTGCACTGACATGGACGATGGTTCAGACCATGGATTCTGCACTCCAACAGGGGGTCATAGTTGTGTTCATCGTCATCACCGATCGAAATCAGGTGATGAAAAATCCCTATTGCAATCATCCCCCGTTGGCATTCGAACCCGGTACCTCCCGTCCAAAACACCGCAGCTTTAACCACTGCGCCAATTGCTCGGTAAAAAAAAAAGTTAATTACAATATTTCCGCTCTTCAGAAACGGGGATCGTTTTGTGACTGGTAACTATCGACCCATTTCATTGCTTCCAATAATACCAAAAATCTTTAAGAAATGCGTTAAATCGTGTATAACTGAATTTCTGGACTTGTGTGGTTATTAGTTCGCATCAACTTGGCTTTAGAAGAGGATCTAGTACTGAAGACGCTCTATTAAATCTTATGAATCCATTACACGAATGTTTAAATCGGTCTTAATCTGTAGCAGCACTCTTTGTTGATATAAGCAAAGTTTTGATATGGTTAATCATAAGGTCTTATTAGACTGTTAAATTGTTCCATATTGAATTTAGGGGTTGCGTGTATAATTGGTTAACATCTTTTTTAGAAAATCGTTTTTAATGGGTTCGTATAAATTAATTTTTAAGTGATTCTGTAAAACTTAATGTAGGTATGCCGCTAGGATCCGTCCTAGGTCCTATTCTGTTCCTCATATACGTGAATTCAGTATTCCAATTAAAACTTAACGGCAAAGATGTGGTATTTATTTATATATATATATATATATATATATATATATATATATATATATATATATAAATATATCTATATATAAATATATATATATATATATATATATATATATATATATATATATATATATATATATATATATATATATATATATATATATATATATATATATATATATATATATATATATATATATATATATATATATATTTATATATATATATATATATATATATATATATATATATATATATAAATATATATATATATATATATATATATATATATATATATATATATATATATATATATAAACATATATATATATATATATATATATATATATATATATATATATAATATATATATATATATATATATATATATATATATATATATATATATATATATATATATATATATATATATATATATATATATATATATATATGTCATTGCTTCTGTCCCAACAAAATTACAAATGTTGAGCTCCTAAGGCAAACAAATCAAACAGTCATTGACACCGAAATTAGAAAACAAAAATGAAGATGGATTGGCCACACGCTAAGGAAGTCACCAAATGATTTCACAAGAAGAACTCTGACGTGGAATTCGCAAGGAAACAGGAAAGAAGGATGACCGCCTGTAAAATACGTACGTACCTACGTTTTATTGGCGTATGTCGGTTTTACTGAAGTATAACAGTTACTATATTCTTCGCTTGCTGTTTGCACTTTACTATTTTCCACTTTACTATTTTAAGTATAAGTACTTTACTGAGTCCTAGCATCTGTTTATCATAAAATTTCATTTCTATTTAGGTTTAATCTATAGCTTTGACGTTTCCGATGTTTGTTATGGAGTGCGACCAGACATTTCGTCGAAAGCACTCATTTACGAACACATGCAGTTTTTGTTTGATTTCTAGTCAAAAACTCTTCTTTTTCGGAGTTCTATATATTATCAGTAGCTCTCGTGCCCGAATCAAAGCGAAAGTAAACATTTAGATTTTATACTTTATTGGGTCGAATGATCAACAACAAGTTGCTTGTTGCATCTTAATTAACACTTTTGGGTAAAACACGCTCTACCGGCCTGCCATGTTGCACTCATCATTAAGAAAACTAAATCTAAAACTAAATTTTCTTTCAGAGAATGACCGACTTCTTAACTTACAAATGGTCCACAAAGGTTACTACCTTCAAATACTATTTTTTCGAAATACCACTGAACATTTACAGAACTAAATAATATTTTTACCAAGACATTGAAAATATCAAATTATATGTTTGACATGAGAATTGCGATGATTTTGAACAAAACAACAGCACTTAAACACACAAACTATACCTACATATTTGATAAAAAATACACTTTGCATAAATAAGCCGCAAATATACGTTTCTTGAAATGTTCTCTTTACTCACAAATAAAAATAAAATAATTATAAAATAAACAAATGAATTTTTCTTTATTACAGTATATAAACCAAATATTGCATCAAACATCCAGCATTTTTCACAGTTTAGTGTAACATTTTAAAATACTTCGATCCATTTGTTTAAATTTGCCGTATCCAGTGAACATCTATCATTTTCTTGGTGGAGATGGTGGCGGTGGTGGAGTTGGTGGACGTGTCTTCGGTTGTTCAACAACTACTGTTTGTCGATCTATTACTACAACCGGCAATGACTCATGATTATCATAATCTGCCATTTTTGAATATTCACTATATTTTTTTTTTAACTTTTCACAAAATATAATATGGACTTGTCACTCTCAGCTTTTGAAATTGAATGAACTAAAATTTTGTATATAATTCGGAATACATGTGCCGTATTTATATTTTATACTTATTATGAGAAACAAAATTAGTTTATAGTAGTATGTGTGTATTATCGCATGATATAAGAATAAAGTATGTATAAAGGCAATGAAACGATCGTTTTGATGTACGTTTTGACTGAACTATCTATAGAAACGATGATGATATCACCAGTGACATTTCAGCAGATATGATTTGCGTTGTATATGTTATACTTATTCACCATTAACTATAATATAACTAACACATAAAGACGATTTATTATTTAGTTTTTAGTCAATGGCTGACTGATATATTTATGCTTATGTGTTAGTGAGTACAGCGAATGAAACAATTTTATTTTTTTTTTTTCAATAAATGGTACAAAATATTAGAGCTAGTATATCTTGTAAAGTAAATAACATATAATGGTTTACTAATAGTAAGCAACACTATTGTGCTAGTAATAAATGACTTGCCAGGTGATCGCAAATAAAATTTGTAATTCTAAAAACTTGCATATTTGTTGTGGGATCCGGATCTATGACAGAAAGAGAAAAGGAGCGCTGTAGACGTGTAAAGTGAAAAAAAGTAATATATTTTGTGTCCTAAAGGCGAAAGTACGTATGCGGATACAAAATATGAAAAAGATCTGCATAGTAACCAATTAAATCAACACACATAAACCATGTGACTAGCGTCGCCAATCAAATCACTCATATGCGGACAAAAATCTCAGTATTCCATTTAAAAACTAATTTTAAACATTTTTATCTCCGTTTTTAATTCGTTTTTATTTTACGCATTATATCCGCAAACGTGAGATGTAGGTGAAGCTAGTCACATGGTTTATATGTGTTGATTTGATATTTTTTGTCAGTTCGTTTTTAGCCAACCCAAATAAACTTGATGGTTTGCCCAAGCAACAACATCCCATGTATAATTGTCCGTGTAAAAGCATGGTGTACCCAAATCTAAGCCGCAAACAGACATCGTTTGGCTTTGCGACTTATTACTTGTCATTGCGAATGGCAATCTAATAGGAAATTTAACGCGTTTAAATTCAATTGGCACATCTGTGGAAATAATTGGAATTCCTAGCAGCAAAACATTTTTGGCGCGGAATTTTCCATTCAAAATGGTGGCTTCGATAATGTTTTATCAATCGCGTGTATTGTACAGCCGTAGAACGTCCGTGAAGCTAGCCCGAAATTTCAGCCTGAAAAATACGACATTTTACATAGTGCAACACTAGTACTATCATGATATTTTTATGTTAAACTATAACGATAATTGAATTTCTCTGTATTACTTAAAGTTAAAATTAATAAAATTAGAGAACAACTACAATAAAACTAAAAAATAAAAATTTTTGATCGATTTTAGCGTAAGAAGTTGGATATACATCTGTAGTACATTTTATGTATCATCTATAAGAAGCGTAGGTTACTCATTTACTATATGGCTACGTAGCAGTTAGAGTATTTAGAATAAAACAATTATATTATTGCGTTTGAACAACTTACGAATCACAAGCACTATGGCGATTAACGAGCAGAAGTCATATAGGGTTAGGTTCATTGAGGTTTTGACCATATCCTGTGCGTGTTTCAGAAAAATTGTATCTGGAATTTTTGTAATATAGTCGTTTGAAACCTCAATGATATGACTATATGACTAGTGCTCGTTAATCGCCTATATTGAAATATTCCAAAGACTATATTTCAAAAATTCCAGATATAATTTTTCTGAAACACGCACAGGATATGGTCAAAACCTCAATGAACCTAACCCTATAAGACTAGTGCTCGTTAATCACCTGTTTTTGTACGATCTGTATGCAAAAGTGAACGGCTTTGAATTTAAATTATTAAGTATAATGTTATGATAGTTATAAAAAATTATAAAATATTTGAATATGTAGATTTTATCGAGCATAGACATTTTATTGAGAAAGATTTAAAAACAAAATTACCGAGATTATTTCGGGCTGACAGTAAAATAAATCTCTATCATGACATATTTGCATGATAGTTATAGTAAGATTAAAGTGATAGTTTTCGGGCTGAGAGTAAAAAAATGTCACGATAGAGATAGTTTGGTGTTGCCATCGCGTTTTTTCGGGATGAGTTTCTGGCTAGCTTCACATACATAGCCGTAGAGGGTTCAAATTCCGAAGTGAAGTAACCGGAGATCTAACTTTCAGTCGTAGAAGGTGTGGTGGCATGCCTGGGAAAACCAGTGAGTTTAAAAACTCTGTTGGATAATTTACAGCTTCGTTTGCATCGCAAACTATATCGATCGATTTGTATGATACCAAGTCGCCTGGAAACGATCGCTGTATCATGACGTTTAAATCGGCGACGTCCACATTTTTTATATCTTTTGAGTGTTCTGTTCAATGGTTCAAGAGCACGTTTGTGTGCCATAGTGCATTCTTCTCAGATGATAATTTTGCATTGTTTCAGCACAGTGGTCATAGACGATTGTTTTTTTATTATGCATACTATATCTGGGTTATTGTGAATATTCAGTGGCAGCTTAATAATTGTTTGTTCATGAGTCAGTATAGTGAGACATTGCGAGTTACAATCGCTGCCATTTCAGGAGTATCGTACTGCAGTTCACGATTCATTTCGATGTCCCTTAAATCAGATGCACTTCGATTTAGCGAACTTATACCGAAATGACTGAGTGGTAAATTGGCAATGAAAATGCAATGACCCTCGATAGCAATTAATGCTTTAAATGTACATAGCGTCGCTGATTGTAATCGTTAGATCGTTGCATCGTGTACAAATTCATTGTCCAAATCCCACAACGTGTCTGCTCGTCCCGGGAAACATCTAGTTAACACTATAGCGAATAGTAGACAAATTTGTGTTGTTGTATCGCCCAATGCTGCTTCAGCAAGCAAATCGTCCCAATGATTGTCGTCTTCAAGCAAACCGAGTGCAAGGCATGCATCTTTGTATGGTGGATACTTTTGTCCATTCACTTTGCGTATATCTTGAAATGACAATGGACCGGTGACATGTAAGCACTCAATCTGCCTTGGAGTGACTGTATATAATCGGCCCAAAATATTGGATTTACATAGGCCGGTGGTACTTCGGAATAGAGTAGTGTTTGTACAAAGGCACCGAAAGTATCCACACGATTACACAATTCGAAAAATTCCGTGAGTGTAGTTTTTGTTGGATTTATGGCACGCTCAATTGCTGTCTCGTTGGTGAAAAATTCCTGTCTCGTTGGTCTTGTTGATCTCGTTTGGTGTAAAATGAATGTGGTCCACTATTAACCATAGATGCAGCACAATTGAAGAGATGGAATAAATATTTCGGAGAGGAAACCATCAACAATACAGAAATCTTCGAATTAATAACTGGCGATTAAAATGAAGAATAAAAGGGCTCTGGAACGGACAACATATCAACTGAAATAATTTAAGGGGACATATCCGCCACTGGAAGTCATAGAAAGAAAGCAAGAAAGGTCCCCAAGAAAGGTGAGCTGAGAGAATTCAAAAATTGGCAGAATCATATCAATACAACACGCATCATCATAGAGCAATCTAATGAATGGATTTCACCACTGTACTTACACTTCGTGGACTTCGTGCGTGCATTTAACAGAATACACGCAATAACGCAATATTGCAGACGCTTTATGAAATGGGAATCCCAAAGAAATTATTCAAACTCATGTAAGACATATTTACTGGGATGCAGATATTCAAGTCCAAAGGCAAACAAAGTAAATCCTACAACAACAACAACAACCGTTGTTGTTGACGTTGGACAAATGTAAGGATCCGCATTCTCGCCGTTTCTCCTGATGGAGCCTCATCACCGAAAATTTTTTTACAAAAATTGTTTTAAATACGGCTGAATAATTTGTAGTGCTGTGCGGGTTAAGTCTTTCCCTGCTGAAATGTCGAACAATACTGACCAAAAATACCATATCTGTTTGACACGACTCACACGTGATCTGTCATAAAATCCCTACTGAAAAAAGAACCTCTTAATGGATCACCCGTTACGTATCTTTAGTGACATTAGATTGTGCTATTACATATCAATGTGCAAAAAAAAAACACATTTCTGTGGAATCAACTTATGTGCAAAATTCCATTTTTCGTTGCTGGTTTTCCTTTTTCGGATGGATAATGCTTTATTAACAAAAATAAAAAAATCAACTCGCCAGCGCTACTTAAAAGCTATGGAAAAAAATAAATTTTTCCAATCCCATCGAATAATTCGATCATAACCTAGTAGTTTATTATTTAGAATTGATGCAAAAACACTCATGGGTATACAGAAATCATGAGTTTTTAATATAAAAAGCAGTTTTTAATGTTTGATAAGTAGGCTATGAATTTTTTTATTGAAAATTGGCATTTCGTGTTAATTTATTCCATAGCAATAATTTCATATCTTGTTTTAAAAATTTAAATTGTCTCTAAAATGTGGATTCTGACTCGGAAATGGAGCAAATTTGTACAAATTATTCAATAGTATTGGAAAAAGTATCGTATTTAACTTGCGAGTATTAGTTAATACTCCCTCAGAATGAAATACTCAATTCGCTACGCTCGTTTCGCAACACCATCGCTCAGGAGTAACAACATTCATTACTCGCTCATCAAATAATGTACTGCTGTACGACATTGTACACATTTGTTTCTTTTTTCGGAATACTGTTGAGTTAAAGTTAAAGTTTAAAAGTAGTTGTAAAATAAACACAGTCTTAGTTAAAACAAGAGATAATTATTAACAATTATAATTAAATATTATTAATTTATGAAAAATATTTCTTATAACATTAAAAATTAAAAAAAAGGGGTCTTAGTAAATCCTTTACATGAAAGAAAATTATAGCCAGTTCTTAAAAATGCATTCTTAAAAATGCTGTAGAAAAAAATGGATTAGATCTTCCTAAAATAAATAATCAACATATGCTGAAATCAGCGAAAAATATTTCCCACAAAACCTAAAGAAATTCTGATATTCACTGACATCGAAATATAAAGATAAAATGTAACAATCACAGAAAACCCAGCCAACAATGAATCCTGATGTTCAAGAGAACAATAAATACATATTTATGCACCCATATGCACCCTATATATTGTTATCGTATCATCCGACTTATACTTTAGGTTCTCTAATTACTTTCAATTAGAATTTTTTGATGAATTCGCAGTTGTTAGTGTTTCCAACATGAATATAAACGGTGTAACTATAAATGAATAAACAGAATATTTTTTTACCACTCAAGCAAAGAGTTATTATTATTCTCATTCCACTACAAGCATTCCCCCACCAGCGGTAAGTTTGCTTTATTTCACAACAAGATTTAGACTTACAACCTAAATCATACTTAAGTGAGAACTTTATAGGTGAGATTTACACCTGAAATTCCTTGTTTCAGGAAATAAGTTTGTACTTATTTAAATCATTTATTAGGTATACATTTGGTTATGAATTAATTTCCTGCTTTCTCTATGAATCATTATAAAATGCAAGGAATAAATATAATTAGTTTAATTATTTAATCTTTACTATCAATTATCATTCAAAAAACTAAATCTTTCAAAATATTTCTAATTTAACACTGCCAGTTATGGGTTTTATTTTAATTTATTTGTTACCTACTAAAACAATCTTAAAACTCCCATTTTTTTAAAACGCATTTTCTCTAGTCATGTTTAATTGTTTAATGAACATAAAGAAATCCAACATCAACAATCAATTATGTATGTAAATATAATATATGAATAATCCATATTGATTGATTGATTTTGAATGTACTGCCAAGCATTAAGCAGGATATCCCGGAAAGCGCCGGGCCCACAGTACACCCGTTTTTACATATACTTGGAAGGATATGGAAGGATACTAGTTAAATTATTGAGATCGACCCGGTTACAGACACCTTGGCGGCCAATAGTTAGTAAATTTTTGTGGGTTAGGGAAAGGAAAAGTATGTTAGTTATGACTTAATTGGTCCGATTTCTCGGTATCCAATATTCAAACTACTGTTAGTGTAAGACAATCACATTTTTGTTGTACTGCTCTGCATTCTGCCATCTCTTATCAGCAACCCCAATGTGCCACTATTCATCTGTAATCTGCAGAGGTTTCCTGAAAACAAAATCTATTAATGAACTAATTGCTTCTAGCCATAGGCTGTAAGAAATAGAATTAATTTCAATCTGAAATTATAATTTAATTAATTATAATATTATAAAATTATAATTCTGCAATCCATATGCTGTAATAAATTTGATTAGTTTCCCTTGAAATTCGTTCCGTTGCGTTTTCGCTAAAAATTAGGTGTTAATTTAGTACCGTACTATAGTGGTAATATAAACCATAATATAACAGTACAAAGATATGAAATAATATAACATACAATAATATAACAATATAAACACCAAAATTCAAATCTGAAACATAAGAATATACAGAATATAAAATATAAAGATATAGAAATTAATTAAATAACATCGGCATTTGTACGCAAATTAAATGGAGCAGCGATACTTGATTCGTCACTTATTATTTTACGGCCCTTAAGATCTTCGTTAAAATATGTAATTTGTAGGAAAAGCCAGCATCCATAATCTTCGGGATGATAGCTTTCAAAAACGTCACGAATTTGAGCATACGGATATTTTTTTGGGTTTATACAAAATCTTCAAAGCTTTTCTGGTACAGATATAATTTATATAACTTCATTTTATTAAATAAAATTGAACTTTCAACATATAAATTTTAATTTAAACCCTAAAACAGACCACCCAAATATTACGAACAGACAAAACCACTCTACACTCCAACAAAAATAAAAGATCCTAAGAATACAAATTTTACCTTAAAAACTAATAAATTTAGAGTTATTAGTTAATTTAGAAATATTTTATCTATTTGATATATTTTATTTATTTGTATATAGATTAGAAAAATGTTTGCAAACTACACTTCCCTAATTTACTTGTTGAACTGCCCAAAAAAAAAAATTGAAATTGAATTTTATTAAAACAATTGAACAATTAAACTTGATCAAATCCACTGTTTTTTAGCAATTACACAATGTACTTGCATTAAAATCCTATTTATATTTACTTTACAACCAAAAACACTAGAAATCGAATTTTATTAAAATAATTGAACAATTGAACTTGATCAAATCCACCGTTTTTTAGCAATTACACAATGTACTTGCATTAAAATCCTATTTATATTTACTTTACAACCAAAAACACTAGAAATCGAATTTTATTAAAATAATTGAACAATTGAACTTGATCAAATCCACCGTTTTTTAGCAATTACACAATGTACTTGCATTAAAATCCTATTTATATTTACTTTACAACCAAAAACACTAGAAATCGAATTTTATTAAAATAATTGAACAATTGAACTTGATCAAATCCACCGTTTTTTAGCAATTACACAATGTACTTGCATTAAAATCCTATTTATATTTACTTTACAACCAAAAACACTAGAAATCGAATTTTAATAAAATAATTAAACAATTGAACTTGATCAAATCCATCGTTTTTTAGCAATTACACAATGTACTTGCATTAAAATCCTATTTATATTTACTTTACAACCAAAAACACTAGAAATCGAATTTTAATAAAATAATTAAACAATTGAACTTGATCAAATCCACCGTTTTTTAGCAATTACACAATGTACTTGCATTAAAATCCTATTTATATTTACTTTACAACCAAAAACACTAGAAATCGAATTTTATTAA